>JAAXYX010003052.1:0-15488 GCA_036851915.1 Ptenothrix huangshanensis | reverse complement strand
TAATATGAAGTCGATACTGAGCCAAAAACTGAATCTTCTACAATAAAACACTTCCAGAAATTAATGGTACAAGGCTTGGAATTACTGTAATCTATGTATATGCAGAGTGTAAGGTGATGCGAGTATAATTACTTATGTCATGACTTCAACTGATCTGATTTATTTTATATGACAATCAGAATATTGCCAAACCTATTTATAGTATTTGAATGCTTAGGACATAGTCGTTTAAGAAGCGTAGGTAGGCAGCTTTTCCATTATTTTGAACTGGATATGCCCCACTTTGCTTCTTAAGAGACGATATTATTTTAAGCATGATGATTAAAATCGTCATGCTTATATACTCAGTACCTATGCTCAACGTTTATGTTGTATTCCGGTATCCGGAATATTGGCCGCCGAAAAAATTGGCCGCCGCCTCAAAAAACATATTGGCCGCCGTACATAATGGCCGCCGAACAAATTCGCCGCCGCACACATTGGCCGCCGGACATAAAGGCCGCCGAACAAATTGGCCGCTGAACATATTCGCCGCCGGGCATTATGGCCGCCGAGCATTTTGACCGTCAAACATATTGGCCGCATTTTGACATTGTGAATTGCGACATTGACAACCATTCTGATATAATTAGTGTAATAGAGTGCAATGGAGAAAACGTACACAGTCTCTAAATGCAACTATATCGAACATTGAGTCTCTATCATGTGATATAATACAATATATCTGTTTTTATTCAATGCAAATAATACGTGATTGCATTTCTATGTATGATTGCGCAAAGCAGATTTTTAATGAAAAGGGGAATACATTAATTTCGATCAGTATAAAATATAACTTCAAATGGACGATCGATTATATTCATGATACTGATGACAAAATATGACGACATTTCATCCCAGTGAAATTGGTATTGTGGAATTTGAGCGAACCTTTATTGCTCAAAAAGTAATTACCAATTCAGAGCTTCGGCTTGTTTAGTTATATTTGTAATAACCTTCTCCTGTTTTCCTTCCAAGTTTACCTTCTTTAACCATCTTGCGGACAATGTCGGGAACCTTGAAAGCTGGATCGTTGGGGAATCTTTTTTCCCAACCTGTGAAACAAGAAATAATCTGAGGTGTGTATCTGTATCTAGCTCTTAGAAACCCAGATGAGTAAAGCATGTAGACACAATCTGTGATTAGGATTTGATCTGACGGCGTGTTCTAGAGGAGTTGGAAAAATTAAAAGCCGGAATTGATTTAATTCAGTTAACCATCTTCAACCCGTCTCCATCATCTTCTGAAAATCTCTAATAACACATTCGATCACGTCAAATCATAATCATGATTTTAAATCTCGTATCAATCTATTACTCGTCTAAGATGCATAACTGTTGCATCATTTAAAATTCGAGATTTTCAGTGATACTTATAAACAAGGCACAAGAAAATGTGGATCACATTTCCTGATTTTTCGTTTTTCCTGAAAAATAAATTTTGAAAATTCAAAACTAATCAAGAATGTAGAAATCAAGTAAAAATTTTGCATGGAACACGTTTCATACCCTTCTACCCTGATTCAATATTGTTTGCAACAAATTAAAGCAAAGTAGTGTATGACGCTAAGTGCTAAGGCTATTCAGTATCATTCATTAATGTCTCTATGTTATAGAATAACTGGCCAAATGAAAATTGTAAAGAAATATCTTTTTGAGGATTCTTGCTTTCGTAAAAAAGGAATAAACGAGCGCTTTATAGAAAAAATCGCACTATAACCGATTTTGTGAATTCTCTGATTTTAAAAATATTGTCTGCATTCCCTGATTTTTTTCAGTTGTCGGATTTAACTACCACTTAATGTTAAAATCAGCCAGCAAACTATGGTTGCAAACCTAATTCCTAAATGTTCTGGTTTTCCAGATTGATTTGTCTTGCTTATAAAAAATTATGTGCCTGACCGACGATAAATATGTCACATCCCTGTAATATAATACAGAATTTTGTTTACTCATCTTTATCCATTTACCTTCGCCAATAAATAACCCAACATCAACACCCACAAAATCTGAAAGTTCGAAGGGTCCCATGGGGTATCCAGCTCCTAGTTTCATGGCAGTGTCAATGTCCTTTACGGAAGCGTCACCTACATTATTAAAAAAGTTGTATTTTATTTTATTATTATTTAAACATAAATGACGCTATGTTAAATATTATAGAAAATTACTGGTAAATATTCTTTGTATCCGCTAACCTCTTTCAAGCATGCGAACAGCTTCCATGGTGTAGGGAATGAGCAATCGGTTGACAATGAATCCAGGTGTATCCTTGCATGACACTGTCACTTTCCCTATAGCTTTTCCCCAAGCATCCATTGCATCATATGTGGCATCAGACGTATCTGAAATTCGGATAACTTCCAAAAGCTTCATAATAGGAACGGGGCTGAAAAAGTGAAGTCCACCGAAGCGATCTTTTCGGTTAGTGGGTTCAGCAATTTCACCAATTGGAATTGAGGAGGTATTGCTGGTGAAAATGGTTTTTGCTGGTGCAACCTTTACAATTATAAATATAAAGAATGTTATCAAATTTTGCACAATTATTAACTACTTATGTTGTGTGAGACGTGCTGAACAAAAAATCAACCAGAGGAACGAAGCATAAAAACTCACCTTGTCAATGTCTGCAAAAAGTTTCTGCTTTAGTTCTAGATTTTCAATGATGGCTTCAACAACTAAATCTGCATCAGAAACAGCTTTGTGCAAATCGGTAGTGTAAGTAATTCTACCGGCACTTTCTTTGGCGAATTGCTCTGCTTTGGCTGGATCATCCTGAAACATTTTCGTTATAATTAATTATATAAGATAGACAACTTTATTAAACAAAATAAACTTGACGCTGTCCTTGAGGCTAGCCTAAATAGACTCAGTATACGTTTCAAAATCCTGTTGTATTTTATCTTGGGTTATAATGATCATTAATTATCTAAACATTATTATATCTATTATTATATATTAATATAAACTATATTTCAAATCACAATAGTAAATACATGTGCAATGTATGAATAGTATATATGGAAAATTGAAACTGTTCCCATTATTTGACCTTTAACATAAACTACTAACGTTACACCGTTAATGCAAATGGCAATCTAACCAGTACTTAAAGATATACACATGACACTAATGGCACTTGAAAGAAGAAACTAAAGTACACCTTCATCTTTCAAAAACGTACCTTAAATTTTTTCGACGCAATTTTCTGAACACTCTTTTCGATACTGCTCTTAGACTTCTTCAAAAAATCCTCTTTAACGTCGACCAAGTTTACACTGTTTCCGGCTTGAGCTGCAACCTGTAATTATTTTAAACCTTATACTTTCAACAATGCACAATTTAAGCTATCGAGGTTGAAAGAAATATACGAAAAAAATATGATTCATAATTACTCATTTCAAATTTAGTGACAGTTTTAATTAAAATAAAATAACCTGTGCAATCCCGCTTCCCATTAAGCCTCCCCCGATAATGGTGACATTGTTGATGGCTAACGAACTGACACTAGTCGAAAAGCAGCGACCTGCAGCTGATGCAGTGAGACGGATTAAATTGTGTGCCATTTTGACTTTAAAAGTTTAATTGTTGTGTCAAGTTAATGCCGATTCAGCAATGTATGAACCAAGACTGAGAAACTGAGATGCACACGTCAAGAGATTAATCAGTGTTGCTCAATACCCTATGTATATGAAAAGTCTGCTTGAAACACAAGTGACTATTTTTAACAGCCGGTGCTTCCAACCAACCTAAATGTCCTTGTGACTGGAAAGCACAATCGAACTTTGTACTTGCCACTTCTCATGACAACTTACATAAGAGAGGGCCAGACAAATATTACGTACACCCGAAATCTCTATTTTTAGACCCCTCTCCGTCATCCGTTCTTTCAAAACCGGTCTTTTCCGTGAAAAAATAAAAATGGCAATATTAATCTTATTCATGTTGCTATATAAGTCCTTAGGAACCAAACATTGTCTGTTTATTTAAATAAGGTGGCGAATGAAAGGACAAATAATTTCGCTTGGGAATTCTTCCAAATCAAAACACCAGGTATAGGTATTATATGTGCGATTACACATATTTACGTGTAACCATTCCATGAAACTATTGACAAAAATTGAGCCCAGGAGAAAAATGTTGAGGTTTTAAAGTACCTAATTAAACAAATTATAAGAGACAGTGATGAAAAGAGAAGGCCTCGAAAATTCTGTGGAAATGGGAATCAAAGCACGATTAATAAGGCACCCATAATTATTATGTATATGTCCACATTTGAACTCTGTCGATTGTTGTAAACGGAGTAGCGTATTTTGCTTTGCTGATGTTTGAGGCTTATCTTATCCGATGTATTTTTGGGCGGAATTCAGATGTAATGTACTATGTAGTGCAATAGATGTATATTTTACAACGCTTAAAATGACGAATCCTTGATTAATATTTGGAGCTTTACGATGTCTTTTTTTCGTTTTTACAGTGTAGGTACTTAAGTGGTAATAATCGTAATAGCGGTGATGAATATAGCCCACACTTGCAGTTTATTTGATTCTTAGTGGAAGCCATTAGCCATTACCTTTCATTAGATCACGCAAGGGATAAAGACAAAATTCACAAAACTGTCCTCCAACTACGATAGCGTAAGAAGACAGTATATTATGCTTACGAGTATCATTATTAAAAAGAAAATTCAAAACTTTGGTCATCATTGGCCCTTATTGAACCGCGTGACCGTATCCTTCCAATGCATATTTTATAATTTGTTTTTTTTCTGTACGTAATATATGAATTATCCCTTACTTACTTTTATGTTTGAAGTTTGAAGTATTGTGGGTCTCAGTTCCCTTCCCAGTGTTCCCAGTGCTCCGAGTATTACAGTGGGAAATAAAAAAAGGAGCACGCCTCCAGTTGTGATGATATAGCTAGGAGATCTGTAAGATTCGTTTCTGCGACAGGTGCCTTGGAAGTGTTGGAATGATCACAAAATGCCACGCAAAATGCATAATTATAGGATGTGATTATGACATATTTACGTAAGAATTTACGTAAATAAAGGATATCAAAAGTTACCGTCGCGGATAAACCCTTGACAGAGGAGCGAGGGGGTCTAAAAATTTCAGTGTTTAGCGTGGAATCCTTTGTGACCGCTCCCTGGGTAGAATTTTAAATGCTTTATTCGCTCTTGCATATTGCCTCTTATCGTTACGATTTACGATTATTGTGAAGAACAATAACAAATTCTAACTTTTACTTTAGAACATAATAATAATATATTAAAGTGTATGCGCCCAATTATTACCAATACCCTGAAACAAATTAATGCAACAAATATGCAAAGAATGATGTGGCGATTCGGGCATTACGATGTATTGCGTAAATGCGTAATAAGAAAACACTTATTTATATGCCCTGGATGTAGTTATCAATTATTATTATTATTATTACTTTTATTATTAGACTACTACTTGAATCTTGGAACAATGGCCAGGAATTACTGATCAACGTTCTTTTCATTACATCATGACAATATATTATGTAGGACTAACTAAATTCTGTTGGATTAACTTAATATTGAATCATTCAATTAGTCGTTTTAGTAGATGAAAGTAGCTATCATCGTCACGTTGTCTATAAAATATATATACATTATTAAGTTACCACTTTTGGTTACGAAAATCTAATAGGAATTTTTCAACTGCTTGCAGTAATAATAACAGTATTTTTTTATCAACTGACGAGTTAACGGAAGAAATAAATATCTATGGATTTCCATACTAACATTACTGCTACCACATCGACTACTTATTTGAATCCTTCTGTTACTTCTATCTCTACCGCCTCCAAAAGTTTCGAAAATAGCAGCTCTATAAGAGACAGAATTAAATCTTGATTAAGAATCGTATTTTGACAGACTTTCGTTAAACGATCTATTGTCGCATCTACCCGGCTCCTTCCCCACATCCATCGTACCCAAACTGAAAGTAATATCAACCACAGCATCATGAAGTGAACATAACATACCTAAGTGTATAAGACTGCATGATATATAATAATTAAAACGCGACATTGAAATAAATAATTATTGGAAAGTAGATTACAGGTACTCACCAGGAATTTTTTGTTTTAAACAACTTTTTAAGTCGTCTTCTGAAACTAGTTCTACATCTGATTCAACGGTAGCTTGATCGTCAAATGTACTCCAATCTCTAATGGCTGCTGTGATTGCTTCCAAGTACCCTAAAATGCTTTCTTGTGATAGAAAAAGATCCAAGGAATCTTGTATGTAATTGTCAAAGGATTTTCCACTGATTGAGAGAAATGCAGAAACCGATGCTGAATGTGGACGATGATGCGGTAGCCAAAGGACATCACAAAGTAATTGTGTCATTGCCACAGCTAATGGGTAAACCGCATCCATTACTGCTTCACTCAGTGGTTCTGCGTAAATAATTTATGACATAATTATTCCATAGTCACTTATGTCAAATTCAATTACTATTTGCGATTAAAATAAGATGTGTATACCTGTACCTTCAAGAAGAGTCTCCGAAGTTGTAGAGATTGGTTCACCTAAATTTAATTCAAACGGCAGTTCCGCATCAGAATGTAGATTATTATCTTCATTATCAGCCTTGCTTTTCAAATTTGAATCCACAATATTAGAAACAGAATCAGTTTCCTTGTCTGCGCCATCCTCCAACTTTCCAGACAGGGGGCACTTACTCTCCGCACGTAAAAAAGAGGCAAATAAACTCCTAGCCTTGGAATCTGTCGTTGGACTTTTGCCCGAAGCATCTGGGGAGCTTGGAGCGGGCAAAAGTTCAGACTCAAAACTAGGGAGAGCCTCTCGCAAACTATTGAAAACACCGGTGAATTTTTTCGCCAACTAGAAGGTAGAAATCAAGTTTATATATTTAATATAATTATGTTTTACTAGTAATTACTTATTCCTACGTAGTCGCATCTAAAACCCATACTTTATCAAAGCGGTGCAGTGGAATAGCATCGGAAGTAGTGAATGCTTGGAAGCCTTCTTCTCCATAGGCCATGAATTGACGCAAATGAGGACAAAATCCTAGGACAGGATGATAACAGAGTTGCTGAAGGTAACGCTCTAAATTAATTTTCCTTTGGTTTAGGGTCGTATTATCCGATTTGGAGAAAGACAAATTGAGCCACTTATTTGGCGCTTTGATGCCCTTAATATGTGGTCTCCACAAACTACTTTCTTCAAGACAACTCTGCAACATTATGAATTCCTGAAATCGTCTTTTTATTGTTGTCGTCCGTAAAACTAACTTTTCTAATTGGCCATCATCATTTTCCTCCAAGTATACTCCTTCGTACTAAATGCATAAAAAATATTAAAAAATAGTTAGCACTCGAAAGTTCACAATAGATGAAACGAAACATTTCAGTTAGTGGTTCATGGTGGCCTCTACCTGTATACTGTATAAAACAAAATGACCGCTTGAATCACTACAAGACTCTGTCTTGGGTATCGCAACGTTCAGGAAGAAACGATTTACTACCGGGCCAGATTCTTCGAGCTCGTCCACTATTTTTTCTAGTCTGAAATTAGGTCAGAAATTAGTACCTCTACAACCGTAGTACTCTTCGACCGTTCATCATTCACTATAATACATAATATTCTCAGAGTACTGTTAAGGCAAGTTCCGGAGTCCCGTGGACCAGTTTGCAGGAATGTTTTGCTTCAAAGCAAGTCTGAAAAAAACTGGACAGGACTCCCGACATGTTCCCACATTACCTGAGTGGTTATTTATGACATGACCATCGTAATCGTAATACACTTACTTATCTGTATCCCAACTACAGTGTGAAGTAGTACTTCCAACGGAGGCATCGGACCCAAGACTAGACGCACTACTTTGAGAGTTTAAACTTGGTCGGACACTATCAAATGAATTTTTGATGGGTTGTGATTGAGTTGATTGCATGTTGTTGCTTTCAGGTGAATGTTTTTCGGGAGAACTTCGACTCTGACTGAATACATCGGCGTCCATTTCAGTTGCTGTACTACCAATGCCGATACCAATGGCTTCCATGGCATTAACAGTTTCAGGAGTTGCCTCAGTTTCACTTCCGCGTGACGAAATCGTAACATTTTCAACCAGATTCTTTTGACTTTCTCGCTGTTCCAGTAGAGATCTTAGCTTTGCAATTGTAGCAGCAAAATCTTCTGGCTCATCGTACATGGGCGAAACATCTTGTTTGTCATAGCTGTGATCTATTCGAAGCTTTTGGGGATCGCCAATGCAAAGATCGAATTCCTCTTGTCGCGTCACACTGCAATTTTCTTGAGCTTCGTCAAGAGACTTTGTAGCCTTTTCACCACCCAAGGTTGTTTTCGTCTTGCCACTGTCATCCAGGGAGTAGTGACGATTCATTGGCGACAGTAAAGGCTTGACTACAGGTGCTTCATTTTTATTCTTATTCTCGGTAGCAGCAACTGTTTGATTGTCTGGAGGTGACTGGGGAGCTTCACTAGCTCCAATTGTATACCCTGCGTCTTGTTTTGAATGTTCATTGTTGCTTGCTTTACTGTTGGCATCATTTGTATTTTCGCTGATTTCTAAACTATCTAATGCTGCTAAATTATAAGAAGAACCCTCAGGTAAAAGGGGCAATGCTGTCGCAGACAGAAGCCCTTCAAGTGCTGCTGACACTGACGTGGATTTTTTATTCTTATCCTCGAACTCTGGTTTAATGGCTAAAATGGAAGAGGAGGGATTGTCTTCGTGAGCCTCACATTTTGAAACTAGTGATGATCTGCGTATTGTACGTCGAGGTTCATTCGGAAGATAGGATTCGGCTAAGATACTCTCATTTGAATCTTCCGCTGATTCTGTTAACCTAATTTTATGCTCAGCATCATCATCTTTACCTTTGCAAGAACTGTCACAGACAGACTCTTGAGATGATCCGTTGGTTATTGGTATTTCCGAACCCAGAGAATTGACGGTTCCCGACGAAATTAACTTTTTCAGCGATGCATTGATCCATTTCGGGTCACTAATCAGTTCTACGTAGTACAGAATAAAGCCTTTTACAAGAATACCGGAAAGAAACTGACAGACTATAGTTGATTGAAGATCAGGAACAATTAATTCTTTAAGTAGTAGGCATGACAGGGCTTCATAATGCTTAGAATGTGCTTCCTTGGTTGTCACACTGTCATGAACGTATCTAGTAAGCAAATTTAATTCTCGGTAAGTCCGTACTTAAAAAGTTATGAAGGTAGAATTTTCTTTTTTTTCGTATAGATAATCATGCATGAAATAATTAAATCAGAGTACATACTTAAAATTCTTTGCAAGATCATCTTCAGGTGAAGACACTTTTTTCATAGCCTCACAATAATTTTTCCAGTGCAAATGGACTATTTCAATTACTTCCTTGATTAAATTGGTACGGTCCATCTAATGAAAACAATCAAGTGTTTAGTATGAAATAAATCAAAACATGTATGTACATGATTTGTACACTAGAATGATAGCAAAACTTGATTCCGGCTCCTCATCACAGCAAATCTGGAATGCGAAGCCGAAATACCTTGACGTGCACACTACAACTAGGTACACTATGTTCCAGCATGTCTAAAACATAACGTAAGCTAAGCCTGATTCTATGTACATACACACATTCTGCTCCATTGATCTCTAAGACTGTAAACAAGTAAGCAAGACATGCAATTTGGGCCAGGTTACAATGGAAGTGAGTGCATACACATTCCATATTGCAAAGTCGGAACTAACCTGACGAAATTTTATTGCCAGACGGTCAAAGGAAGCTTGAAGAATGTGCTTGGATTGCATGGGGAAAGTTTTCTCATCACTGATCTTTTCATACCAGGGGAAAACACAGCCTTCGAGAATAGCATCAATGAGCGAGTCACGTTGGAATTCCAACCTCGATAAATACTCTTTGTCATTGCCATTGGTATGCAGTGAGAAGCTACGAAGTTGGCCATTAAAAGGAGAGCTTGTGATGTACTCGGAGGCGACAACATGTTGTCGAATAAAATGGGTTAGCGGAAGAAATGTGAGATGACTGCGAAGTCGTGTGAGGGCATTTGGTGGGACTGGGTCGGAGGTTGCATCTTTGGAGAAGAGTCGTTGTGAAATATGTAGAGAAATGAGGACTAGCCCAAGGCTATAGAGAACAAAGCAGCACCAAAAGAGCGTTGAGTTTCTCCATGAAAGTGGACAAGACAGGCCGACAATCAGGTCGAGTTCAGTCAGGTACTTTATCGCGACGGACGCAAATATGATCACAACCGATAAAGCTGGCAAAATCTTGAGTTGGTTGAGTAGAGGAAACGAAGACGCTCCATGGGACTTGGGTTCTGCAATTTCCTGGTATAAATGCTTTTCCTCCGTCATAAAGGAGTACCAGTTATTGTGTTTTGAATCTTCACATTTATTATTTAATACTTAGACGGACGCATCCTCGGTGGCATCTTTTATCTCCTCCACAGCACTTGTCTTCACAGCATCTATAAAACGTACACACACTCCCAATGTGATAAAAAGATACAGGAAGTACATTCGACAGAATAAATGGCAACTTACGTATCTCCGTCCTCACATGCTTTAACAGCCTAACTACCAATGTAGGTACATACCAACATTTTTTTATACCTATTATTGAGACACGCAACAGAAGCGATATCTTATACACCAACACGCAATCCATTATTATCACGTATTTATACAAACATTTAATTTGCAATTCTGCTTAATGGGGAGACAAAACTGCCTACATGGAGTGGGCATGGAAGTCTCAGAATATATAAATAAATGCGGCATGTGGCTCACAATCACATACTGCACGTTGTCAAAGAACTGACGCCCCAGTAACAAAAACAAAACAGGTAGGTATAACCACAACCACAGTAGGATAAGAAACTATGAGATGCAGAGAGAAACTGTCACTCCTCCACTACAGTCTGCAGAACAAACCAACTGTCAACCTTTAACATAAAATATAAAGTAAAAATAACGCAATAATTTCCACAAGCAAACCAAGGGACAAGATAATATCAGATCTGACCTGCATGGCTACGCTTTAACACTCGACCTTGAGATGTAAGAAAAAATTTACAATCTCTCCATCGTCGACAATATTTACTACAACTAACTGGTGAGAAAGCAGTGAAATGTTAGCAATAAAAGTCTCTAAATGTTGCCCCGCATTCTCCACTAATGTTTAGTTAATCACACGAGTTGTTCTCAGCTGCTATTATCTCTATCTTAAAGGTTTAATCTCGGTTTAAAGCGAAACTTTATTTTCACGAATATCGTCACTTATGGGACCATTGAAATACCTTTATGTTGCTTCAAGTGATGTTGTACTTGTTAAGAATAGGAATTGAACAGCTGACCATGTGCAAAGTAAGTCTGAACAGTCACACCTGTTGTAAAATAATGTTGACGAGGATTCTACAGCGAAATCGGAGTGATTATCTTTTATATTTATCCACTATGCTGATAAACTTGGGGGGAATATAGTTGGAAGGTGTCACAATACTGAACTGACGTTGATAAGCTGGAAAATGACTACACAAGTTAGAAAATAAGAAAGGAAATTACCAGTTACTCTCAATTTATGATGGGACAGGAAAATAATAAACAAAACTAGCTTAACCTGTACAAGACGATACAGGAGTTACGGTTGTTGTGTGTCCGAGCAAACTGAGCGCTCGAACTATAGATCTATACTTGACTACTTGAGGCAGATGCGAAATACGATCGATGAGGTTGTTGAAGTAGGCCGCTTTCCAGGTCTATTCTTACATTTTTCCAGGAGCTACAACTAGAAACTGGAACTGGAACTGTTTTGTTCAAAGTAAACCAACGGATGTGCATACAGGCATACAGATAGCATAAAATATACTCGGTTTAGTTCGGACTCGGTAGTGCTAGTAACAGATTTTACGGTGAACTCATACAGATGTGATTTTCTACGGAGCTGTGCACGCTTCGCTCTCTTAGATTTATACAACGAAGGTGTGTTAAACTGCTAATGCTGTTGGCCTATAATGTCAACTGTCAATGTTCCCGAGAGACCCCGCATATTCTGTATTCCTACTTTTTACCCAACCTCCAAGTACATATGTGCAGGATCACATCATATTCCTACCCATTGGGTAGTTGTTCATTAGTATTATTACTAACTAGACTGGCGTAGTGAGCTGTAAGAATGAGAACCAGTTCACCAGGGACAAAATACGGTGCCAATGATTTTCCATATCGAAAGCTTGAGGCAGCTCCGCTCTGGAAGTCCCGTTCACCTGGGAAGCTGGAAAATGTCAGTGTGCATCTCTTCCGACTTTCACCCACATCATGAACTTTTACATCCATCCTCCAATCCGAATTTTCATAGAGAAAACAAGCTAATGAACTAGATGGGGCAGTGTTACTGTTTCACTTTCCAGTCAGCTCCTTGCGGATTCTTGCCCTTTTCCTGTGTTTCCGAATACGCGTTTACGAACTAAGCCAGAATTCATTCATTTTTACTACCTTACATTATTTCAAAAGAAATGCTGACAGCAATTTCGTAGTATTTATCATTAACTGTTGTATTAGTTGTACTAAATGAAAAGAGCTCGTGTAAAATCAAAACTAATTAAAATCACTTCTTTAGCGTAAATAATTCGAAAATGAGGCTGTATGTAATTAGCAGTAATCATTCAATCACTACCAACGTCAACAGGTTAAATACCAATTTGACATTTTACATATGTATAAGGCTATCTTGCACAATTCCATTTGTGCAACACATGCATTTCTGACAGCATTCAAAGGTAGTTGATAGTACCCGTATGACAAAAGTGAGGTGTAGTATGTCTACAAGCCAAATCTAATTTTCTTATTTCCTGAACTGCAAACATTAAATTAAGCTCGTTCATTCTTCAGATTTCCAAAGCGTAAATATCCCTCATACATCAAATGAATGGATAAATATTGCAGGTTCCTGGAATTAATGATGTGCAGATACCTTGGCTGTAATTTCATTCTACTTCATGTCTGCATTTAAATGTTTCGGGTAAACTACACGTTCACGGGGACGTAAAATCTGATTAGTATGCTACTAAAATTACAGTCAACGGTAGTCGGGCAAAAAAGAGGCTTGATATCTCATCTCCCTCTCTCTCTTTCTTTTGCTCTCGTCTCCTCCGTGTGTTCCGTTCTAGAGCCAATTACACCTTAGTTCTTCACATCCCTATTTATCTGCACAGTTTGTTAGAACGTCAGGAAAGAACTAGTGGGAATGGCATACAGTGAAAACTTTGAAACTAACGCATTCCTTTATTTTGTGAAAAGGTTTGTTTACTGTTTATAAATCTGGCTTGGATCCCATTACTTCCCTTCAAGTCTTCCAATAATTAGGTTTAATAGGTGGCAAACGTTCCGAAGAGGAGGGGAGAAGCAGGAACATGGGAAAAATCATTACATGTAGAAACACTGTTTTGTTATTCAGGTTTGTCAACGAAAACTATACTCTTACATTCTACATATAACTCAGTATCAGTCTTTTGTCATACGTTATCAGTCAGGTTGTTATTTTTATGCTTTGTCTTCATTAAATTACTATAAAATGATTTATTTCAAAAAATAGGCAACAAGGTATTGTTTAAATTAGAAATAATTAAAATGTATTACGACGAATCTATTCTTCGCTTGGATCATCGCTTCGTGATGGATAGTCAACAATAATACGAAAGTATGATTACATCTATGCATTTTTGATGCAGTATGTTGTGCGTTTATCATTTAACAACAATAGTCCAATTTACAATTTTATAATAATAGAAAGGTTGTAATACGTTGTAACTGCACTGCCCAAATAGCAAAGAAAATAAATAGGATTTATGTTAAGGCTCATTTTGACCTCAATTTGCAAAGATCAAAGTTTGATTTTAAAAATGAACCTGTTTTAAACTGGGCGTTGTTTCCTTTTTAATGATAAATAACATAATAAATAATTACTCCAATATCGTAAAAACCCGATTCCAAAATTCCTTCTTGAAATGTTCTTGCTAATGCCTTTATCCAAAGTTCCATTTTAACATTCAGATTAAACGGACAATCTCACTGTGAGCATTAATTACTCCATTGTCTAATGCTCAATGCTGATTCATTACGTAATCAGTAGGTATATGAATTATTTTATGACTTCGTAATCAAATACATTTAGAAAAATTAATACAAGTCGGCGTGTTTCGTTTTTAATAACCACTTTATTCATAAAGGCATGCATTATGCAAGTATTTAGATTTAGATGTAATAATTAGGTGCCTACCTACCAACGTTAATCTGAATTCGTGTGTCATTATCTAAAATAAAAAACAAAAACAGTCCGTCTTTGAAAACAAGCGTTTAATGCGTAAAGAATTCGACGTTAAAGCAATTACAGTTACAAATAATAACATTTAAGAGCACCAACACTAATACTTCCTATAGTTATATAGTTGAATAAAACACTGCCCCTGCCCCTCCCCGAAAACAGAAGCAAATAAAATTGATGATTATGAGACAGCCCATATTATCGAACGCCACGAGGGAAAAGTGAGCCGGGGATCAAGTAACGTGCAGATGCAGTGCACTGAAAGAGTGTGTGGTAATAATGTGACTGGGGAATGTAAAGCGTCAAGTCATCTTAAATGCACATACATGTAGGTAGATAGGTACATGCTATTTGAGATTGACGACCGTATATACCTATATATTTCGACATAATATAGGTAATTATTGTATATGAAAAATGAGATTGACGTATTTCCTCTACATTAGCTTTTACAGACACAAAAATCTGTTCCCATTCGGGTGTCATTAAAATCAGAAATTATTGACGTTATTATCTACCATAAGTAAAAACAAAGTAATGCAAATCTGAAATGGTCGCCGTTATAATCACGCGCTCGCCTCTGATTCCAAACCGAAGATATTAAGACCTGACGATTAGAGAATGGCAGTTCAAATTCATACCGTTCAATAATGTGCAGGGTGGTTTGCAACGCGACCAAGTCCAAGTCCTTATTTGGATGTACCTAATTAACCTACCTAGTCGTTCATTCTGTGTTTTAGAAATAATTACGGTCAAACTAAATATAGGTACGTTTGAAGTTTTGTCATTATTAAAATTAGTGTCAAGTGTACAAATATGAATAAAATGAGTTTGTAACTGCAAATAATTGTTTAAACTTTTTTTTACTGATATGTGGTGGTTTTCAGATTGAGTGTGAATTTTTCAATAAAAATGATAAATGGCTAATTATTACCATGCATAGCATAACTCTGAATTTCTTTTAACCAAACCTTACAGTGCACCGCACCGTAAAAATTGGTGCATCTAAAACATCAAAACTGTAAGCATATTTTTAGGAACGTAGTTTGGATTTTGGATGTATCTCCATTTCAGAAATAGGACCTC
>JAAXYX010003051.1:0-15488 GCA_036851915.1 Ptenothrix huangshanensis | reverse complement strand
AATCCATTCCATTATGCTCATGTAAAATACTTTGGTGACATTGTGACAGCTCTACTGTGTAACTTGTCCTCGTTGTTTTCCTTGGAATGGATTGGGACACTGGACCAACTTTGGTTTATTTATTAGCATGTTTTCTGATTGACTACGAATGCCAAGTCGAGTCAAGTCAAGAGACTTTCATCTTTTTGAGTCAAGTCGAAACTTATTATAGGTAATTATCTGCAGTCGCATACGAGTCAGTATAGCCATAACTGTCTCCTCGCTTCTCCTGCCACTTACCACATTAATGCGAGAATATATCAAACATATATCACATTAACCCTACTTACATGCCCCATGCCAGTAATCGTCACAATTTACATTTTCACTATTTTACCATTTTACCATTTGACGCTCTTTTCTCCAAAAGTACACCATCGACATCATACATATATACATATATATGAGGATATACGCCTATAGAGAGAAAAGGAAACATACTTGTGATACTTCTATTGACGTAATGAGGATGAGGCTAATTTCCAAGGTATTTTTATATGCACAGAAATATGCTGAGGAGAATTGTTCTTTAAGTTTCTCCCTGCGTTTCTGTTCGACTCGTCTCCCCCATGCCTTGTAATTAGGTATTCGAGCTGAGCTTGGAATTTCCAGGAATTCCAACCCAATACGAAAGTCGTGAGTTTGTTGTTTTTAAGGTAAAATTATGTGCTGGAGTTAGAATGGGAATGTGAGAGAGACTTTGAATGCAGAGACAGCGACAGAGCGAGGTAAAGGGATAATGAGTGGAGGAAGAAGGATTGCAGAAAAAACGAAAAGTGTACAGCGAGAGTCGGTTACATGTTTAGAAGTTAATGCTAAGATTATCTGTATGTGACGGGATGATGATGCCTCTAATATTCCAAGATTGTCGTGTACTCCGTGTCGATGAAAAACCAACTTTTATACATAGCAAACAATGTGTCTATCTCTTCCTTGTTTTCCGATGGTCAAGCTCGTAATATGATTATGACTGCAGAAAAGACGATTAGTGGATCTCTTTAATGTGCTGATATACCCACTATAGTCGCAGTATCTTTACACACAGACATACGAATGTACTGAGCTATGTCTGCAAATGTGAGAATGCGGAATGGTGTGGGCGTGGATTTGATCGTGCCTGGCTCTTCTCCTCGGCCGTCATTCCTTTCTTCTTTTCACTCTTTTTTCCCAGAGAAAATTGTTGAAACGTCCATTAAGGAAGTTGAGTTGGTGACGGGATTAAAGGGCGGAGGATGTGGAAAAGGTACAAGTATACACATTGGTCGGGCAGTAGTCGGGAAATAGGAAAAGGCACAGCGAACCAAGTTAAACAGAAAAGTCTTTCTTTTCTTCTGATTGCGCATCCTTTCCTTTCCTAGTCTCACTCTTCATGCGACTGTGACAGTGACGAGTAAATGGACAGAGATAAGAGCAAGTGAGGGAGTTGATCCCGCCATGCCAACCCAGTCGCCACACACTCTTCTCTCTGGTCCTGGTCTCTGATACAAATGGAGAAGTTAAGGTGCTGACGAGGCATCTCTTTTGTCATTCCATTTTCCATCTTCCGTTCGGGATTCACATGACACAATCGCCAGAGCATCATAGCACAGCTACATCCGACTACTCGTAATACATTCGCTGTCTCTCGCTCATTTCTGCTGATGATGCTCCAAATGCTCCAAAGTCTTGGCTACAAGTAATACGCAAAAGTAAAATAAAAGCTGGAATTCCAAACCACCTGGAAGTTTAAGTAGGTAGGTAGGCAAATTCTACTCTCAGAAGACTCACAACTGCACTGGCTAAGAGGAGAGAGAAGGAGTTGGTTTCGAGATGACATTCACATTCTACTAATACTTATATACGATGTGATAGCAACAATAAAAATGCCGAGTAATGTCATATGGACAAACAGGGATGGAAATAGTATAGTTGGCACGTACATGTATTGTTTGTAAAGGTAATGGAAGAAGATACCAGTAATGATGCAATGATTAGCCTGTACAAGTTGTGGAAACGGCTTCATAACGAACAAAGCTTGTCATTTTCCCAATGTGCCGATAAATAGTCTGGCTGCCGCACTCGCAGTCTCAAGTACATATATTCGATATGCTATGGTGGCTATTATCTGTATTGCTCCTAGGTACAGTACTGCATTGCATTGCTATTACATGATAATGCTAAGTGTAAGTGGGACTGGACGTGACGAGCGCGAATGCTGATTGTGATTGTGATGGTGATGGTGATGATGATGGTGACCGACGCGTGCTCCTTTATTTTCCAAAGCTACCTTTACACTGTACATAGTCATTTTATGTACTTTATACACTCCTCGATGCTGACTCTTGAGAAAATCTAATCCGTCCATTTTCTATATCCTTGCTATCACTGCTCGTTTACCAACAAAGTTTTTTGTACCTTGTTGGGCACAATCACATTTAATTTGAGCAATTTACAATTTTCAATGCCTTGGAAAAAATCCTCGGCTCATGCCTTCCTACGTGGAGCAACTTTAGACGCTAGAAATCCTACTTGTTCTTTTATGTAACACTATCAACTGAGCATTTCGTTGTTGTTAGTGCCTTGTATTTCTATTACATTCCCCTTACATTACATTGCGTTACATTACTCTGTATTGCATTGTATTGCATTGAATCGCGCAGCATTGCATTACATTGTATTGAATAGGGGTAGGAGGAAGGTACATATTGAGTTGAATGGAATTGAATTGGAGCTTTGGAGAAGTCTATCATTATCATTACAAGTCTATTGAGAGCAAAAGTATTATTTTCACACCTTCTTGGGTAACTTTTCTTCCTTTTCTCTTCCCTGTGCCCCGCCGATCACCTAGACTACCTAATTGTCTTTCTAGGTATGGTGCAAAGTGTTGTTTTATCCTCAGCACCTGTGTACCTCCTTTCATAACATTATCAACTGTATTTTAGTGCTTTAGTGGAAAGTGTAGACTTGTAATAATAGACTTGAACTCTTGATTATATCTGCAACAGATATTACCGATGCGATGTTCATATTCATGACATTCCTTGTATGCGTGAGGATGATGTAAAGATTTGAGTAAAGTTTTTGGTTTTGGTTTTGGTTTTGGGTTGGGAGGATGTGTGTGCAATGCAATGTGGGCAAGTGTGGAGTGAAGGGTGACAGGACGCCGACAGGCGACAGCTCAAGTTGAGAGAATCCGTCATAGGATGATCCTCATGACAATGATGGGCTGGCACTAGGCAATGTCGCCAGTGATTAAGTAAGCAGCTGAGCTACTGCGTGCACCGAGATACAACAACAGCCATACAGACAGCCAAAGACGCACTTGTCACTGACGCTGCCACTGCCTTGCGTGGAGGCGTTCGTAGAACATCACTGCCCATTCATTCCCAAATTCCCAATCCCAATGCCAAAGCCAATGGAATGGTAGTAGCTACAGTGCTCCGTTCATTACTACTTCTCCGCTCAGTCTATTAGCACGAGGAGTAACGCAACACAATATGCACTGCTCTTGCACGGCTTTGGTGACAGGACAGGACAGTGACAGGAGCGACGGTAGTGCTATACTGATACAGGAGATTGTTCCGTTTACTGTATGTGTGTTTCGTGGTGATAGCCTCGTGTTGGATGCAACAAGAAAAAAACGGAGGAACAATGAGGATGAGAAATTGAGCAGAGTACGTGTCATGATAATTTGAGGGAAACATTAACTCTTTCATGATGACTGACTTGACTTGACGCCGCCGTCATCATTTCATCATAAGTCATGTGTCATCCCATGCAATTCCATTCTATTCACTCTTCCCCTCTTCTGTCCTCTCCTTCAATTACAAAAACACGGAATAACGAAATAACGAAATATCTCACAGCATCCGTAAAATTAGTCTGGAAATGTGATAATGGTAATCACCGGTCATTCCATTGAATTGAGATTCAGTAGACAGTATAAGGTAAAGGAGACATTTGCACCAGAGGAAAGTTCAAAAGAGTTCATTCCTTCTCTCGTCCTCACCTGCAATTATTATTGTTTTATTATTCCTATTCTTACAATTCGTATTCCATATCTTACATATATCTAATGGCAGCTTGAACTAATGATAGTGGAAATTATGAGAATCCTACAATTTATGCTTGTTCATAATCCTGCAATTTGTTCCCGAAACAATTTCTTGTTTCTCTTCTGTTGCTTCGAATAAATTGTCAAAAGCAGATAATACATTTGACAACTCCTATCATTTTGCAAAATTGTCGAGTTGGCATAAATCGTCGGCAATTGCCTTTGCCATGGCTCTGACTTTGGCTTGGCTTTGGCTTTCCTCTCCTTTCCTCTGTATATTTGATGATGGAAGCAAAATGCCAGACCAGCCAGCCACCAACCAAACCAGACCAAGCACTAGCACTAGGCATCGATTTCCCAAGGATTGGCAAAGCTTTGGTTTGTCTATAGGAGCACTACATGTACATTAGAGCGATATAGTTAAAGGCAACCTGTACATAATAATAAGGACATGAAAGTTGACAAGACATGGCGAGGGAAGGCATGAAATAAACCAAAGGAAACCAGGAGAGATGAACAAGCTTATTATTATCATCCGTACAGTATTTTTACAGATAAGCTTATATCTAGGAGCAAAGCTAGTAATAATAGTCCAATGTACCTATAGTTCTATACCTATACCATATGGATACATCCACTGAGGGTAAAATGGGAAAAATGGAAAATCGAGAGAGGAGAATGCTGTGTCAGATATCGCGTGTCAAACTGTCAAAGTGACACACCTCCGAATGTCATCAGTTCCCTTCTTATTAGCGACGAGACCTTCTTTCAGCTTCGCTTCCACTGCACGGTAAAGCATGTATGTAGCATAGGAAAGGATCTGAGCTGCACTCCATCAAACCAACAATGATAACGTCATAGAGATATCCAACGGCGGGCAATACAGTACAATTCAAATCCGAATCCAAGGAGGTGATATAAATACAGAGTCTCCTCCACGCTGACGATCATAATAATAGCAGTAGTAATAACAAGGTTGGCTGTTGCCGTATAGTCATAGGAAAGTGAATTCAGATATTTATTGAATGCAAGTGGCATGGAAATAGAATGTGTAAATTGACAGGAGTCCCTCTTTAGTGCCTCTTTCCACGTCTCCTCATCAACTGTATCAACTCACGCCTACTTGATTCACGAGTGCATGTCTTCCCTGTCCATTCATAACTACTGGTACTAATACACTCGCAAATACAAATACATAGTATTGGAAGCCAGCGACCATTAGTTCTTCACCGAGCCAATTTATCCGCATCGACATCGATATCTATGCACATGACAGGCAGAAAGACACATGAGCAGTAATTGTAATTTTGACAAGATGTGTGTGTGTGTAGATCTACAAGGGCACTTTGTCATCATCACGATGACTATTGACCTGATTTGATTGACTGGATTGGGTTGGATTGAATTGGATTGTAAAACACTTGAACGGAGTTTAAAGACAGCAGTAATAATAATGCCACTACTAATAGGCACTATAATTCAGGAATAATCGCTTTGTGTACTTTGACTAGACTGTTAGTACTACACAGACACGCTTCGGCTCGTCTCTATGTTTGTTCAAGGATAACATATGATTTCCTCGACTACGTGTACATACGAGTTGATAATCGGACAGAAAGAAAAACACTCGAGATCTCATTGTGGAAAACTTAAAACTTCAACTGAGTGACACCTTGGCTGTATAGGAATAATAATAGTAATTGCAATGTGCAACTCGGAGGTAGTGTGTGTACTTAGAGAGTCAGCTGTGCTCGAGTTTGCTATTCTACGATTGTGCCTGTGTGTATTGGGTTGACTGTACTGTGACTTGACTAATTATGTGTTATTTTTTCTCTGATTTACACAGCACCCCTACCCTTCAGAGGACCAGAAAAAGCAACTAGCGCAGGATACNCTTAAAACTTCAACTGAGTGACACCTTGGCTGTATAGGAATAATAATAGTAATTGCAATGTGCAACTCGGAGGCAGTGTGTGTACTTAGAGAGTCAGCTGTGCTCGAGTTTGCTATTCTACGATTGTGCCTGTGTGTGTATTGGGTTGACTGTACTGTGACTTGACTAATTATGTGTTATTTTTTCTCTGATTTACACAGCACCCCTACCCTTCAGAGGACCAGAAAAAGCAACTAGCGCAGGATACCGGCCTCACGATCCTCCAAGTCAACAACTGGTAAGGAAGCGAATTCATTTTCCTTCATAGTATTGATATTGACTCTAGTCGTTCACTACGGATGGATTCCCGAGCAACACAGCCATCTTTGCATCCTGAGCATCTCCAGCGTTGATTTCCATTGCATTGGGTAAACCCTGTGCTGTGTATACAATGACATTAACAAAATGACTCTGTTTTCCCCAAGTTCGTCCTCAATTAGATTAAATAGTGCGCTCCAGTGCACTGCATTGAATTCTCTTCCATCGCCATCAGCTCAGCTGATATATCCCCATAGTCCAGATTGATTTGCCTCTCCTTCCATTTCCCTCCGATCTCAAGACCAAACCAAGACAAGAAGCAATCGCAATCGCTATCGCTTGCTCAGTCACAAGGATCAGCATGAATGCTACATGTTTGAGCTTCTCGCTCGGGGAAAACTGATTGGGATTTTCTCCGTCCCAAGTTAGGTGCATTAGGAGATGGAAGCAGCTTTTAGCAATCTACGATGGATGGATGGATGTGTCTGTCTGACGGACTTTGGGCATAGGATGGAAGGCATAGGAACGGAAGCCAGGCCAGACTCAGGGTGCTGGAGAGAGATTGAATGATGTGTGATGGAAGGAGAGTGAAAATAAGAAAGACATAGATTTGTCTTCAACTCACACCAAGACCTTCCCCTCCTGTTTGTCTTTCGATTTGGGACTCATCCATATTGATCACATGAATTCATGGACATTCATGGTTCAGGGTCACTGCCACACATAATGAGTCTCCTGAGCCAGACCAGACCGAAGTCTTCCTTTGCCCTTGCCTTGCGCTTGTCATCACGTCCATTCCATTCTCCATCCCTCACTTGTCCCCTCCCTCCTTCACTCACCTTGTCTACATAATTCAGCAAATCTTCCAGAGATGAAGTATGACGTGGAATTAACTCGACAAATTCAAATTACCTCCCTCATTATGATTACTGTACGGCAAAGTAAGGGAAGAGATGGACGAAGCAGCCTTGTGGAAAGTGCAAGGACGCGACAGGAATTATGCAGATAAATTTAATACGGTCGCTTAAGTTGTAAATTGTGAATTATAAACGGGGAATTTGAATTGCGAGTAGGCGGCAGGGGGAAGCAACTTTTCCAATGAATTTCCAATTCCGAACCCAGGTGTTTCAGACGAGACTTTGTAATTCGAGTCTCTCAAGTCAAATTCAAATTCAAATTCAACCTCAACTGGAGAGGGAAATAGAAATGTTACAGATTGTGGATAAGGGAGTAGGCACCTACATATGGGTACAGACTGAACGTAGAAAATAACAAACACGGTTGCAATTATGGAATAGATACAGATGTGCGGATTGGATGCTGGATTGTTTTTCCTTGCTGGTGGATTCCATATGATATGATTGGGAATATGCGTAGGGTTGGAAGTGGAAGTGCAGATGCCTGTGCGTAGGGAAAGTATGAGGAGTCGCTTGTGTGTCTGTGGTACAGATAGAGGTTTTATGGAAGGGAGCTTTGTGAACATTTCCCATTTTCATTTGCCGCTACAATAGTTCATTAAAAAGGTGTTTCTGCGACCGTTTGGTAAGCTATTAGACCCGGGAATATGACTCTTTAGGGACCTATTTTCCACCGAACATTACCCACGGCCTTAGTCTCTGTCTTTTCTTCTTCTGCTTCCTTTCCTCCGCTCCCACCCTCCACCTACATGAACATGAGCACGAGGATCCACTCCTTCCACTGCACCACACACTCCACATCCAGTCTTTAGATGGATGCCTTATGGGTCTTTACTCTTGTTCCTTATTCTCTCATCTCCCTCTCAAATCCTCCAAGCTCTCCAGCACCAACCAGATACAGGTATACCAATAAATATGCATTCCTACAGCCCAACATCTGCATAGCTCTGAATTAGGCAAGTGCACCGTGGATGCGGATGCTGATAGTACGACTTATATACGTGCTTCAAAATGATCTATGCACGTATTTACTTAAGCTCACGAGGTTCGCATTATTCTTCCAATCCTCTTCTCCATGTCTATGTATCCTTTTATCAAAGGGCTCAGTCCGCTTTCCTTCTCTAGAATTTCCGAAAACGATACACCGGTACCGTTATGTCGTCCAAGAGCGGAGATCTTTGCAAGGAAAAATCAAAATCTATTCCGATGCACTTTCTATAGTCTATACTTATGCACGGTGCTTTATCTCCTGCTTGGGCTAATCATTACTCCCATTATTGTCAAAAGGCTGTGGAATAATTCCTCCTTCTTCTTCCTACAGGGATCCTATAAAGGGGATCGCGAGAATGACTAATAGTGGAAAAATCCTGGGTATAGAGTATATAGTCATGCATACGGCTTTTGTTGATAGAATTCATGGAGATTTCCATGACATGGCGCTTTGGTTGTTTAGCCCGGTGGAAGAAGGGCGAAGACTGTGTTGTGGTTACTGTTGATGTGACGCTGGTGACGGTAGTGGGTTTCGACGGCTGAGATAAGGCATAAGGAGCGCTGGAGTGGAGAGAGTGGGAGTATAGCAGTAGACTATTTTCATGTCTTCCGACCATCATTTTTCCGGTCCACAAGAAATTGATAAATCCGGCGAAAAGATCGATGCTCCGAGGAAACAACTCGGGCAAACTAAATAAGTATGGATGAAGGGATTTCACTCCGACCGAATTTGTCTCACTCTTTTTTCCTCTCCAGTTCAACTCCTATCCACAACCACAGCCTGGTCCAAAACTAGTCTTCTCATTGCTCCAGTCATAGTCTATATAAGTTCCTATGTAGCCTTAAAGGTTTTTCAGCACACTCTGGGAAGGTGCCCATCTGTACCTAGTCCTTCCCCTTACCTTGTTGTATCCCGTGCTATTTTGGTCAACAACAACAGCGTTATTTACGACCTGTCTTCGTCTCTGTGAATGGTCTAAAAATTTAAATTGCAACTGGACCTAAACGACTTCCAATTCCAATACAGGCGGATAAACTAGAAATAAAAATAGAAATCGTCAAGCTGGAGGCATGTAGATCTGAATTCACTTCCAGTTCTAGCTCCACCATCCAAATCCATATCCAGCTTTCCGTGGATCCTGAATGGAAGGAGCGGAAGGAATAATTCATTTCTGCATTTTGGAAATTGTAAGGATGCGAAGGGAAGGCTGTTGGTACATTCACTTTGATTTGTCTGCATCATCTTTTCTTCGCATCTTATCTGTACACACTGCTGACCCACTAAATATTTAAAAGTAACTTCTCTCGCTCTACTCTCTCCGTGCGATGCATGCAGAAGGAGAGTGGGATGGAAGAGGGAAAAGGTTTCGGATGGCTGGTTGAATTTGGTCCTCTTCTCATTCTAGATGTGAATGTGTGCAACTCTCCTGCATCGCGATTCCAACTTCAACTTTAATGATGAGAGCGTGAAGAAGCGACCACTACATTGTCTTCTATGGCGGTGCATTGCACCGTGTACTGTATTATTTGTAGCCTTGCTGTCTACTGAGGTAGGTGGCCTAGAAAAGGTGGTTGTTCTCCACGCTCGGCGGATGTTCCAGAGTGAGAGTTGGAATCAGATTCAGACCTAAATAGATCGGAATAAGAATAGGGAAAGAAATGGGAAAAGTCATGCAAAACAAAGGAGAGAGATGGAGAAAGTGTTGGTGGGATTCCTGGGGATCGCATATGTACGAGTGAGAAGATGGGGCAGGCGAAGCTCATGAAAAATGTGGAAATTCATTCACTCGGTACAATTGTAATGATTTCCTCGGAGACTACTCGGCTTTCTATTCCCCTTTTCATCTCGTGAAAGAAACATAATCGACTACAGCACCAGCACCAGAGCCAGCATCACACAGAGAGAGGGAACACACACGACTATATCTTTCTCATATATTGGCACGCAGTATCTACCTATGTGTTTGTCTCTCTATTATTGTTTTGTATCAACTCAAGAGCTTTACGATTAGCTCTTTGCTTCTGCTTCTCAACTTTTCCCTTTCTCCCTCCTCTCTCTGTGTATTGAGTAACATACTGTGTTAGGTATGTGAGATTAGAAGTACCATTTGGCGTATTTATGAGGGTGCTCCTTCCAAGCGTATTCCCACAAACGACACCTTCTAAAAACAAAACAAAGCAAACAGATATGTGTGAAGTTAAATGTGTGAATTTTCTGTCCTCTGCACTAACATTGGACGTGGAAACACAAGTGCATACTTTCCTTCCCCGTAAACTTTGCACTTTAGTCTTGCTCTTCTTTTTGCTTTTGTTTTTGGAACGACTAGAGGAAAAATCCAGACTGTGCGGCAAGATGCCGTAGTCATGGCCATGGTCGTTGCTATGGCTATGAGCATGGCTACAGCTACATATATGATGAGAAACAGAGAGGAGAGGATGCAGTGGGATGAGATGGGATAAGATGCGAGAGAGATGAGGAAAAAGTCTCGTGTTGGTCTGGGGAAAGAAATAAATTACTTGCGGGTTGACAGGCAGGGTCTCAGTGTTCAGTTCAACTTGAATTGTTACACCATCTTGCCACAGACTGCAAGCTCTCCTGGTTCGTTTCTTCGTCTTGGTCCTTCGTCCTGGTTTCACTTTTCAGTCAAGCTCATCTTCTCCGGTCCAATCCATTCGTATTTTTCTGTTTCCACCTTATGTTCCTCTCCATATTTGTTTTTGTTATCGTTCCTTGTTGTCCTCATCCCGTGGAATAAGCTAATCTAATGCTGGGAAAATTCTCCAACCTCTTGTTTCCGATAGTCGAGGATTTTATTTCATTTAAATCTGATTCCGTGGGCAATTATTTAGATTCAGCATATGTATCAATTCATGTAGGAAGGTAAGTATTGAAAAGCTCGAGTGAGGAAAGTGAGATTTGACTGTGACTCTACTGTATGGTATTGAATGGGAGAGTTACTTGGTTCGTAATATTTTAATTCCTGTCAGAGAGCTACTCTCCTTGTCCATGTCCGTATCAGATGTTGTGGAGGATTTGAGTCTGAATTCCGAATCCCAGTCTGACTAGTGAGCTTGTGATTGTGATAGCGTTTTCATTTGAGTACTCGCGGGTAATTATGTAGGGGCTATTTATTAGGTAGTCAAGTCGCTGATGCTGATTGCTGATTATACTGACATGCGATGCGAGCTCTGTATTCTGGTCCTGGTTCTGCACTTGCTGTGTGGTGCACTATGTATGTAGCTCTGCCGAACTGATTATGAGTCCCGGTTGATGAGATGCGATGATCAAGTCAGCCTCGAGTACCTCATGGCTTCGCTGGCATGCTTCGGAGATGGAGTGATAGATAGACGTATAGTGGAGAGGAAATTCTGGAGAGGAATGATAGGCTGGAGTATCAGCTGCACCTATCCAGGCTGACTTGATATAGTGATGGTGATGGAGATAGGTAGGAAGTGGAAGATGGTGGAAGGCAGGTACTTATATGCCTGTGTATTATTCATGGTGTCCCTTAGTGTAAAGGATCTTGTCATCTATCTTGTCTTGTCTGCTCTCTTCTCGACTGTGTGCTGGTCGCTGAGTGAGTGAGTGAGTGTGGGCTATATGTGTATTCAGTTGGTGGAAGCTGTCCATGGAAATTGTGCAGATGAGGTATGCAGAGACTGTCGGGCTGTTGGTGTTATGTTGTTAGTTAGGGCCTGAATGAGAGAGAAGCGCACCTTCATCGTCGTCAAGTCAAGTCAAGTCTAGTCAAGTGGAGCAGACTGGAAGAGAATGGAAGGAGCAGCGGCAGCAGCCAGCATAAGTCCTCAAGTCATTATATATCATGTGGAATTAGTCGATATGGGGATTACCTATCTGGCCATTTAGTTAATTGCAAAGCATTTCCTAGGAAGCCGTAATTACCGAATAACCATTAATGGCATTTCTGAGCCGCTTGGGCAACTCTCCCAAATGACTTCACCGTGTTCCCATTCCATACCATTCCGTCCTTCCCGTTCCGTGTGCCACGCCATGTAGTCTATCTACGCGTCAAACCTTTCCTCCTCTCCCTCCACTCCAAGGTATCGCAATCTCTACATTCTTCCCAAGAACATTTCCAGAACCAGCGCCAAAGCTAAGGCAAGGAAGGAATGGCAAGGCGATGGAATGCACAGCGTTCCGATTCCATGCGATGCAATCCAATCCAACGCTTTGCTCTGCTCTCTTTTTCGTCTTTATTTCCATGTAGCTATAAGAGACGCTCGCACTCACTCCCGCTATTATCCACCAAATGTACACTGTGGAATGAAAATGAAATGAAAATGAAGCAACTGGATGGGAATCGTTGAAGGGCTGGTGCTGGTTGTGATGCTGATGGCGGTGGTGCTGGAGAATGTATAGGCAGTTGTGGTCCCCTCCATCCAATTCAAGTAAGTCGAGTCCATGGAGGTAGTTAGATACAGGCACAGGTATGCATGTGTCACTATATTATGTAGTTAGTAGGAGACGACGTTACGTGGGGAATTCCTCCAGCTCGATATTAGCCTGGCTTGCCCAGTCTCAGCCACAGCCACACGAGCCCAATGCAAGTCGAGTCGACCACAAGGCTACAAATTAGACAAGTCTTGATTTTGCCCAGGACAACTAATCAACTGTGATTGATGACACTCGACTTAGAGCGTCACGGTCATGGCTCAACCCAATCATGACTATTTCCCTCCCCATACACTTTGCAAATACGACGTGCATATCTACTACGTGGCGTGGTCTGGCCTGGCCTGGCGTGGGGAGCGTTGGCCATGGCCATCTATCTGCACCTACTATAATGTAGTCTCCACTATGCCCTCACTGATCTACCACATTCCCATCACCATCCTTTATAGTGGATCGAACACCTTCTGCATGAACATCAACTCGGGCTTGCATTATAATTATTATTACAAGTGGCGTGGCATTCGGTGGCAGGATGAGATTCATCGGCAGAAACAGTCACACTGCAGCGTTTGCATTCTCCATTCCCTCCAACTTGCAACACTTTAATTGCCCATGAATGACTGAATGAATCTTGGAGGACTTACGAGGGGTAATTACCTGCATATATGTACCCGTCTTGTACTTGTTAATCACTCCAATCATGTAGACTTACACTATGTGTTGACGATGCGAAGGCATTTCTATTTTTCCACGAGTGTTTATCAAGCAGCACTTTCGAGATTTCGAGATGCCAAACATTCGTGGACCGACATTGTCATTGTGATTGTCGTTTGTGTTGTAGTTGTAGTTGTTTTGTTTCTAGTTGTTCGATGTGCTGAAGCAGTGAGCAGGAATTTTATTGGTGTGATGATGAGAGATGATAAGGGACCCCGTCTCTCTACCTATAGCAATGGACCGCCATGTTTTTTATTGTTTTTGTATCGTTTAGATTTGGATTTGGATTTGAGTTTCATTTCCACATAGATTTGGTTGGGTGTCACTGAAATGCGAGTATTTTATACGTTTGATTGTATCAGGAGCGAATAAGTGGAGACGAGTTGTTGAGGGTTGACATGTTTCCAAGCAGAGGTTACATGTCCCATTTCATAGCCTTTCTTCATAGTTGTTCTCTTGCCTTGTTCTTCTCCTGGTACTCGTTCTGGTCCCTGTAACTATGTACGGTGTGGTGTGGTCAATAGTCCTCATCTGTCATCTATCTCTGCGTGTATCTTTCAACATCCGACCGAGTTGATCTAGTGTGTCGTGGCATTTTGGTATTTCACATCCTATCAATGATACTCGTAGTCTCACTACATGTACGCATGTAGCTCACCGTCAGCATTCCAATTGGAATTGAAAGGTGTCGTTTACAGTAATAAAACTCTCGTCATTACCATTCATGTGAGAACATAAAATGGGATTTAAAATCAAAATAAAAATTAGAATGACTTGTCTGCGGTAGAGAATCCGCAGATGAATCGTCCGATTGCTTTGTACTAAAACACACACGTTTTATTTCTCTCCATCATCAATTCACGTGATTCAAAATCACATCAAGTCAAATCAAACTCTGTTCTCCCGTGCTAACCCTTATCTTTTTATGCATCCTTATTGTACTCTCTGTAGAGTGGATTCTTGAATAGGCGAATTCTTTTTGTCCCCTTTTTGTTGCTTCTATTTTAGCCTTTTGAATTCATTCCTCATTTGACCACGTATGAATTATGAATGGACTAATGAATATCGATGGCAATGTTCTACCAATTTTTCCATCTAATTCCCTGAAATTTTAGTAAATCCTTTAAGACTGCCTGACCATCAATTATTTACCAGTACTTACTGTGGCTTAAAAATAAAATGGGAAATAATATTAAAGTGTGCTATAGTAGCATAGGCTATAAAGAAATATGATAGTGGAGATACATATAATGTTCGTGCGTGATTCATGATTACAATTACATATTTACTTGTGGGTTTCGTTTGGTTAGTGGACAATGTAGTTTTTCCACCGCATCCTAGTTCTGTCCTGAGCTTTGACTCGCGATATTTTTTACAGTGTGCATCAAATTAAGATTTAAGACTATATGATCTTATGTAGGCTCGTCTAAATAGGAACAAGTCTCCTATTCTAGTACACTGAACTGTTGAGGATGTGGATTTTTCTTTTGGTAAATGAATGTGGCTTTATCCGCATGCTTTTGGATAAGGAGATGGAATGGGAGTTGGAACACGAATACAAAATAGTAATACGTACAAATATGCTGTCACAGTGTAAAGTCTAATGTTTCTATAAAACCTCACGTCTTTCAGACTCTCTCGACTGCCCTTGCTTGGCTTGCCTTGCTGTGCTCTGGTTTTGTTTTGGTGAGTCTCTTCTGTTTACTGTTTGCACGGCCGGGTTCTTTAACTTTGTCGGTGGGTAATCCAGATTGACAGGTTGTATGCAGTGGGAGTCCGTGAGTTGAAGTTGAGTTGAGTTGAGTAGTTGAGTTGAGCTCACAGCCTTTTTTAGTAAGTCAAATAGACACACTTTATAGATAGATACCTACACCTCTACTTTCCAACAACAGTGGTACATTGCTGGTTCTATGGTCATGGTGCTGTTGCGGTTTCTCAATTGTGCATTTAAGGTCCTTCATTCTTCCTCGGATGACTTTTATAGGGCAAAAGTGAGGGAAATGCGAGTGCACCGTGCAGTTTGGAACGTTGAGCAATTGACAACTGCAGCACGAGCGAGCGCATACATAGCATTATTCCTTTTACAAAGATACTTAACCAAAACCACTAAATTTATTGTTTATTGATCCGCGCTTACGAGTTGCACGAATGAACTACTTTCCCAATATTAATCTTCCACTCCATGCAAAA
>JAAXYX010003050.1:0-15494 GCA_036851915.1 Ptenothrix huangshanensis | reverse complement strand
ACAAGTATAAACAACGAAGAATGAGACAAAAAGAAAATGTTAATCCTTAATTAATGTCATAAAATAAATCGCGTATTGGTTTCCATAAAACGTACTTAACGTACTATGTAGTTGATTACCATAATATCCTTTAATTAATTAATCCCTCTGTATAACTGAAAATACTTAGCTGCATATAACGTCGTTGGACGTTATAATTTATAACGTCATCTCCCTAAAACGTCCAAAAACATCGGTCCCCTGAGGTGTCGTTATAACAAGAGTTCACTGTAAATACCTAAACTAATTCCAAACAATATTTACTTACTTTGTGCATGGGGTTCCTTTTCCTTTTGTGATTGTTGTGAATGGGAGCTTCCTCCTGAACGTTTAATTTTTGAGAGGTGATCACGATGGCATTTTAAAACCCATGGATTGTGTGGTCGAACAGAACGTGTACTATTTGTGCTTGAACTCGCAGATCCTTCTTCGTCCACAAATAGCTCATGTAGCTCACTCTCAATTTCAATTTCAATGCTGCCAGAATTCTTTAAGCGAATGCGTCTGTAAGCATCCAAAACAATGTTAAATGTTAATACCGATTAAATGGAACATAGTTTTTAATTTATGCCACATGCTACTTGCTTTGCAGAAATAGGTATCTGTAAGAACCACTAATGCATGTTCACCTTAACCTCTAAGGAAAATAGGACAAAAATTCGTACACAATCATATAACTTAGGTACTTTGGACTTTGTTTAACTGAAATAATAAACAGTTTCACCATAAACAAATGAAACGGATGCTTTAGTATTTCGCCACCCTGACTTCGAAGTCGAAGATATAGAAGCTAGAGAGTTGCATGCTTGCTTCAGGATTTTATGCTACTCTTACCAAGAATTAAGTGCAAGTATTGGAATATATCAAACCAATGCCGTCTCACCTCGTTTGTAAAGGTTAATGGATATAAGACTCAGAAGACTAATTTTCGGAATTACAAAAATATGATGTATAATCGATGCAAACTGTGCACTGAATTACAAGCTCAATTTATATTAACTTTAACTTGATTGGTACGAGATGATCAAGGATTTTATTCAGGGTCACGAGAGCTTACTCAACACAAATTGTTTTAAGATATCCAGCATAAGTTAGGATACATAGGTATATACACAGAATAATATACCATGACTCAGTCCATTACTCTAAGCATCATCAGCCCATTAATCATCTTTGCACTTTTTTGCTATAGCAAAATGAGACCGCGAAAAAAGAACTTACCGACTTTTGGACAACTTTTTATTATTACTCAGTTGATAACGAAATGATTTAGGAGGGTAAGCAGCCACCGTTATATAACCATCCTGATCTTCTTCAAATCGAACCTAGGGAAAAAACATGATGATATCGTCATGGACTCACGGATATTTATATTTCATTTAATAGACCTAATACTTAGCACGAGCTCTTAAATTGTCTACATTATCCACGCGAGAGAGTATCGGGATACTTTTATGGCATGGTACTGATTAATGAAGTCTAATTCTACGTCTTAGTTTCTTCAATAATGCAAGTAAATGTACAATCACTAAGCTAAGAAAATGCCTGCGTTGAAATCATTCAAGTAAGTTTTGTTTATAACAATAAATCGTAAATCAGCGTCGTAAATACATCAAACAGAAATCAAAGATACAATTCAATTTTCCCTCATTGTAAAGGCATAGCGTTCAAAACTTGTTCACTACCTCTCGCGCCTCCCCCTTCTAAGTTGTGCCATAGTTTGTAGTTAATTATATTATTTAAAGATAAGCAAATTTATTTAAACAGCGTAATACCATATAGTTCAATAAATGGGAATGTACACTAATGATTTATCGTAACACTAAAATGTTACAACATAAAACAATCCTAATTTGCTTGACTGCTTACTCGGTTTCTGGTTATACTAGTATATGATAACAATACCTACTCATTAAAGGCTTCCTACTGAACGCATTATCAGTCGATCAAAGTAACTTAAAATCATACTGAGTGGCTGATTCTGTTCTACGAGACGTCACACGTCACGTCCTGCTCCATAACTCTATTCCATAATTAATGGTGAATTGGAGAGTAACTTCGTTTTATCTACTTCCTAATTACCAGTAAGTCCAATGAAAATTTCCAGCTCGAAAGGAGGCAGTGGTGGGGACTTGGGGACTAAATAATCTTATTATAACTTTCCACTTTGCATGAGGAAACGGAAGACCTCGAGGGAATTAAAACCTTTAGAACTATACTACTTCTATTGAAAAATAATCCTATTACTCATCCATCAGAATGCAGTACAAAGCATCGGAAGAGATAATTAAACAGAAAACAGCAGGTGGCTAAGTAGATAAACCTATATAGGTAATGAATATTCAGCTTTAAACATCCTCCCTTTAAAGTGTACCAAGCACTATCGAATATTTTAAAATTATTCAAAGTCTATCTCGCCAACTACTTCTACACTTAGTAATATATAAAAAGTTTAAGGTATACAAAGACTTAGGACCTACTTGCATACCGATATCGATGTTGAAGAAACTAATAATACAGTTCTTAAACAGACTACTAAAAACCAGTCTCTGATACGTTGAATATGCGAACAATGGATTGTAGACTAAACGGCAACATAAAGAGTTGCATTTCATGATAAGCAGATATACATAGGATACAAGGCGATATATAATATGCGAACACATTCCTTATAAATGATTTACATTTTTGTCCTAAGCCCACCTTCAATTCCTGTCAATACAAATACAGTACAACTACGAACATGACTAACCTGCACGACTCCCCGATATTCTGGAGTGAACTTCTTCATAGAGTTTGGAAGCATCTCATAAAATTTAAGCTCTTGCTTAATCAAAGGTTTACAAACCGTTCGTTCATCCAAGCAAAGAATAGACGAGTGCCCTACAAAATGAAATACAGTAAATTTTACTACAAAATAGAGCTAAAATTAAAACAACTACACTAAAACAATCTCCTGGTATTAATTCACAATAATAACAATTGAAAATATCACAGAAAATTGAAATCAAAGTAACTAGAACCAAATCCTTACCTCCGACCTGATGACGGTAGATCTCCAGCTAAAAAAAGACAAACAATTACACAATGTAAAAACATTGATATTAAATGAAATTTTACGTGTAACAAGCTAACTGCATATGTAGACTGAACTGTACCTACATACTATTTGGAATGCAGTGTTAAACAGAAAACAGCTAAACAATACGTGGTGTGAATTAAGACGACAATTCCATGACCATGAGGAATATGATGCGGTAAATAAAAATCTGATCTTACCGCATATGTACCTATATGAAAAAGAGGAAAGGGCAAATAAGGTAAGAATAATTGCTACTATAACATTTCCTAGCACCCAGTCATCGCATGTGTGTAAATGCTGCAGACGGTAATTATGTTTTTCTATATCCTCTTCCTACTGTAATTACACGATGGTACAGATGCATTGATGCATGCTTCCACCTTAACTGCTCTACTGTCCTCACGTTTATAAACTCTACGATAATCAAAATACTTTTGCATGTGTGCACGTGAACACTTTGGCAGTGGCAGTTTTACAGCATTCGACAATTAGTGTATTTGAAGAACAGTCCGTCAGCAGAAAATCATTGCATCAAGTTTTCAAGTTCCAATCAAAATCCTAACCTTCGAACTGGTCTCACTCGCGGCTCACTGTTGTCTGGGTTCTTATAATTAAGTTAAATAACAAAAGAGACGGACAGAAATAACACAATTTTGAAATGACTAAATAGTTAAATTACCGGCACCGCTTCACATTCTTGAAATTCATTTAAAATATCTTCCATCGGCATTCTTCCACAGCACGTTCTCACGTCCGCTTTCAAAGTGTGTTTTCACAACTTGGAACTGCACAAGAAAATAAAATCCAACTCAACTATATGAGATGACACAGTACTATCACCGAACTGAAATGATAACTAGACCCGCACAATGTAAATATGCGATTATATACTAAATCGAATCTGACTAGGACAAGCAAACACTACTTAACACATAATTCTTGAACATGGGGATTTCTCTGAAATTATCTTTATTGAAGTACACATGAAGTACTGGGGTACCTGTCGTGGGTCTAACTATATTATTTAGTATGAACCACAACGATGACGACAATGAGCTGAAAAATCAATTGTAGATACATTATCAGTACCACGAAATATGCAAAACACACACTACAATACAATGCCATCGCCTGCATCGAAATCGCCGTGAGTCATACACGACGGTTTCTTTCTTCGTACATTTTCTACCATGGAAAAAACAAAACACGCGCGTAACGAATACATGCAAGTATGTACTCAACCTTAGCTTAAAGTTAAAGCATAATATAAAAAACTATTAAACAGAGAAATAGAAAAAACGACGTCATCGAACAGAACCCTGAGAAAAATGTAGATTTTTTACGCGACTGATTGCACAAACTTATTTTTACATGCCATAACTTTAACTTTCAATTCAATCAAATTCAATTTAACGCCAACTAGATGACTTTTCTAGCCAAACCAAAATATCACTGTCAACGTCATCGCCAACGGTTCCGTAAATAAAAACCGGAATCAGATGACATTATATTATAATATCAACATACCTTTTTGTTCCACCAGAATGGATGTCCTACGGTTCGGAAATGCACTTACATATATGTATGAAATAGAAGCTACAACTGAGCCCGAATTTTAAAAAACGTGGTTCCTAATAGCACCGTTAAATGGTGTTCGGTTTGGTTATAAAATCTTGAACATGAAATAGCTGAGCACCGGTTCTGGTACCCTTACTGGTACTGGCACTAGCACCACAACTTTGAGAAAAACCGATAAAACGAAACACAACACAAAACTTCTACTTCTACGACATATAAAACTACACACTGACTTAGGTTTTGACTTGGCAGGTAGGTATACAATTGTAGGTACGTGTATCACAGATCATAACAGCCTCGCGTCAAAACACAAAACGACAAACACCAGCACAAACATACTTTTGTGCACTTTTACAATCTATGTACACAATTTTATGAACTATGAAACCCCTTTTATATAATAATATAACAGATTTTGTCAAGTCAAGTATGAGTGAACTCTGTAATGCTATATTTTATGTTCCCCACGCTTTCAACAATAACTTCGTACAAATGTATCAACCACAAATAAATCCCGATACAATCACAATTTTCGAACACAATGTCTCGTAGTGTTTTACATTATGGTATAATGAATATATTTTTGATTTCGATTTGTCAACCTAAATATGAGTACAGCACGACTGTAACTTCAAAAGGTTAAACTTGAAATCAAGCATTTTAGGTCAATTTTATTTTATAGTTTTCACATGGAACTAACTTACTGAATAATTCGTTGTCCTTCTACAGTTTACTTTCGTTTGTATAAATAAATATTACAAATTGAAGAAATGTGTAGTCACAATTAGTAGCTGATGGGGTGTGAGCTTGATCTTGTTGTTGTAAATATTATTCTTGATTGGGTGAGAGTCACAGTCAGAGCGAGAATCAGAGTAGCTAAGTAAACTACCTTCTCTCACGAATGCAAAATTACAAATGCTGACTTAGCTAGTGTATGAGGCAACTTTTAAGATGACATCAAATCAAATTGCACTTGAAGCCTCCTTTCTATCCTTCATTCAGTGTATTCTCAATTCTGATTCCTTACACTGTGTGTAACGAATACTGGCTGAAGTTGCCTATGCTATTTAGGCTGCAAACTATAAACACCCATGATCACACGTTGCTTTATTCCTTGCTCGTTGCTCTTTCCCATTCAATTTTCTTTGCTCTAGCCTTAGCGAACGGTGCAAACGTGAACTATGGCTTTTGCTGTAGCTATACATTATACATCACAGGCAATGTTAACTGTTCATTCACGAAATCATATCATAAGGCATTAACAATGCAGCACCAATACATAATTGCATATTGCATTCATGCACTGCGAATATAATAACCGGTCGCATGAATTTCTAACTAAACTTACATTTGAATGTTCTACGCTGCCGTTGCCTTCAATTCACTTTATTATCTCCATTTTGTTCCAGGCACTTATATTCTACCTTGTTCTTGGAAAATGGCATGAACCACATTCGCCTTGGATGACTTGATTTCCACGAGAATGCTACTATTAAACTGATAGCCTCGAATGTTTCAAAATTTTTCTCCATAATATTATAAATGATTGATGCGATAGGAGACTTTTTTTTCTGGTATCACTTATCATTCCTGAACCTTCCAGGTGAACCGAATTGCAAAATAAGAAATCGATCTGCATTCAAGGAAAGCAATTATAATAAAATAGGAATACATACTGTAATAATGCAATCATAAAATCGTGATCATCAATCGTGAAGTATTAAGTCGGTCAAACATTACTGGTTCAAAATTTAAGTTACCTACATGCATAACTACCTGTACAACCACCTTAGTACAGAGTAAGTACGCGTGACTAGTACTTCTTATATGTTACCAAATAAAAATAGCATCAACCTGAGCCTGCAAAATAACTGCGTACAACACGAGGGTACACGCAATTCACACAATTCCTAGTATAGATTATTTAATTGTAACAGCATGCGGCCTATAAAAAGCCACACGGTGACTAAGACTGTAACAAAGAAAGTACTCACTGGGACGAGTCTGAAGAAAAACACCACTGATCTCAATGTTTAAACAACAACAACGTACCAAACGTATGCGTCATATACATACGTTATACGCGTTCGGGTATTTACATTCATACAGACAGTAAATTAATTACTAATCGCTGGTAAAACTTGCTTCTTTGTTCGGCAGTATTACAAAGTAGATACGTCACGAATTACCCATGCTAATGACCACACCAGACCATATGACTATAAAACGCGAAACAATTCAAATATAGAAGTATATTATTTATGCACAAATCACTTGATTGCAATAGTATGAATGGTATAATGCAAATTTCACAAAGGTTTGTACTATTGTAACTAGCAACTCCATTTAGGATTGCATTTAGAATCATTCACTCATCAAAACTGAAAACAGAATCTCTGCAATAAGAGAAGGTACCTATAATTAGGTGATTTTGTAAACGTGAAACACTACAGCAGAGACGAGGTTTGTCCAATCCTAATTCACATTCACAAACATGGCATGATTTCGTAAAGATAAATTTGGTACTATATAACTGCTAATAATTTTTATTTTCATTATCCTACATTAATTGATCAAAATAATTACAACACCTTGCAAAAATGTGATAGCTTATCTATAGATAACTAATGACGAACAGACGACCATGATCATTCACCATTACCATCAACCTCCTACATTAATATTTCAGTAGAAAATATCGCACCTAATCGTTTCCAACAACGATGTAGGTACCTACATCCTCAAGTGGATTGGACTTACTATTTTACAAGTGGATCTTTCAGTCCCAGACAACGTCCACATTACCCTGCCATATGTGTCGGCATGTGAACAGTGAAAACTGAACACGTCAGTCGTTTTAATTCCTAGACTTGTCACAGATTTTTTAGCTTGATCTAAACTTCTAACCAATTGAACTAACAACAACAGGGTGCACAAAACATGAACATTTTAAAGCTAAGTACAGAAGCTACATATGTACTCACAACACAACTACCTTAAATTTATGGCAACGACAGAGCGACACTGTAAACAGGGCCATACCAACAAGCTAATAAAAAACCAGCAACTTCAGCAAGACTCTTGGCTTTTCCATGATCTGAAGGACCATGAAAAGGCTAATTCCAAGTTTGGTTACGTAAAATACGCAGAAATACGGAAATTATTTACAGCTGATTATCATTTCACAATAATTCGTATTCTTATTTTGTCATTGTACGTAGAGACAGAGTTCATTAAATAAAATGCTTACAACAAGTTATACAAAATAAATTTCGGAAAGCAACATGAAAGTGTAACTATGACTTTAGGTGGATATTGAATTGGAGGATCGCTACAAGACAAGCAATACTACCTTTTTTCTGAGATGCTGGCTGTCATCACTTTGCGTGGCTTTTTACCGTCATTCAAAGATCACTGGTATATGTGATTTGTATAATTATCTCTACAGACATAATTGTATGAAGTAGGTATGGAACTAAGAGTTAATTTCATACTCTTCAACACATATGCACCTACAACTTTCGTGTTGTTAGTTATGTTTCTTGCTACAAAAAAAGTTTCTATTTTCCTTCCCATTTCAATTGCCAAAAACTGTATTTGGTTGCGGTAGGCTTTCAGTAAAATTGCTAAGTTTGCATAGCTGATGACAAACGTCAGTTCCACTTTTCCTCGTCTATGGAGTTTATTCATGAACAAAGTCGTACTTTTCACTTTTAGAAAGGACATCAGGACATGGGTAGGTGAACTAGGTATATGCTACGAAAACATCTATAATTATATCGACAATATTTTGGATTGTGTTATTATTATAACCACATGGTTGCCTACCTATAGTCAACCACATACGTGGTTCTAGGAAATAGTGCATTTCCATTCAGTGTTCAAGTATCGTCTCCTTTTCTCATGCCTTCATGATTTTATTTGGTAAAAGCTCTAAACATGTCACAGGCTTTGCAACTAAAAGTAAACAGGGAATTTATTGCAGCTCATTCAAAAATTATTGTAGAAATTTGTATACTAAGATATTTCGTTAGCTAAGTGGACAGATAAATTATTTAAACGCGACATCGACATCAATATCACCGTCGGTATCGGTAGGTGCCGTGTCCTTTAAGCGCTCTCCATTCAGTTCCACAATAACTAAACGAACAAGTTGCTACAATTAGGTAGGTGCCTATATTATTTTATCATTTTGGTATTCTATTTCTGAAACTTTAAGTTAATGATAAACTTGAATTATCGAACTTTTTTTTGGTATTTAGACCAACGAAAACCCTGAAAATCATAAAACGTAGATTAGCTTGATGAAAAATGTAATGTTTACAAATACCAAACCAGACCATATCTCGTAAAAGCGGGAATTGCTGCACTTCCTCCAAACTCACAATTTTTAGAGCCCAAACACTTGAGAAACTGAAACGTACTCAAATTTGGACTAGCAATTGGACCTGTTTGCACTACTATCAACATTAGTTACTGGTACTAGGTATGTCCCTATTGCTTTTATTTTAGTCTGCTGCGCAAGGAATAAGGAAAAATCAACCCCTACATATGCAATAATACAAAGAACTACGCTACGATACTACCTTTGCATTATTTGACGCTCAAGCTCGAAGTTAAAAGAAATGAAAAGTAACACAGAACACGCACACACGGATGGAGACGAAATAGAAAATCACTTTCTGCGGTGCGACGAATGTATTTGCGTGCCTACTCAAGTATGTATATATAAATGTGTATCCCATCCAAGTATATATATAATATAGAGGGTAAATTAAAAAAAATAGTACAGACGACTAGCAAAAAGACCGAAGACTCTCGTGGTAGCCAAAAACTGCATTTTGTCTTTCCTTTCAATCGTATCGTACGCGGTTAACGTAGAAGAAACAGAAGGCAGAAACAGACGGGAACACATTAGTACACAAGAACTAGGAAAATACTCATAGATTGTAATTACCTATACATAATCGGTATCACTCGTACGTCGCGTATATTTGTAGGTACTGTAGGTATGCATCAACTGTAAATATATTCTCATCGCTAGTCAGGTATACGTTTACAACTTACTACAAGACTTTAATATTGTCATTGAAACGATACTAACTACAAACTTTAAACAGATCTTTCAATCTTCAATTTTATACCATGAAGTAGGTCTACACCGAGTCAAGTAGTAAAGACTAACACACATATATACTTGCCGACAAAAAAGTCGGTGCAAAGGAATTTTTGCATTCTATATATATTTAAATTGATGCGGTTCACATAATATTTAACATTTCCCAAACTCCAAGTCATGGCAAACGCAAATACAAGACAAGGCAAAAGCCAAAATGAACCATTAAGAAGGGAGACAGACACACAGACATTCTTACAGCAAACAATGAATGAATTCGTTCTCAAACCATCCTAACTTTCACATTGTAAATATTGTAGTTAGTCTATAGCTGTCTGGTAACATTATATTGTAAAGACACTTCGTTGCATGTGTGTAGTTCAGAAAGACCTTCCCAAACAAGTCACCGCAGACAACTCGACTACGACTACAGATTTGTATTCAGTATTGCGCTAGCATAGCTACACCAACACACAAACACATCACCAAGCATTTTGTCATCCTCTCATCAACTACAAACTACAACCAATAAGGAGTATAGAGTGTAAAAAAACTTTCTGTCGACCATCAAACAAATTCAAAACATTTTAAATTAAAATTCACGACGTAGGTTCAGCAGACTAAGAATTTCGACAACATAACCATCAGCTGTAATATAAAACAAATCGAAAAGCTTCTCACAATCTTTATTAGTCGTACTAGCTATTACAGGGTGTATGTGTTCAATCGTGCACTTGTTTTTCAGTTACTAAGTGTGCTTATTTCAAATTAGATGGGTCAGTAGGCCTACCACGTCATTTTATTATACTATCACCCTCAAGTCAAGGAAAACAAAAAATCTTCACCCAATTAATTTATAACCATGAACTTGATAAATAATGACATATAATTAGACCCTAACCAATGATAACCACCATTTAAAACACCTAGTTTTAATGTAAATTGAAACTTAAGCACTAGAACTCAACTGATCAGGTTTTATCCTGTATTTCTGTTTTGTCTGTGTACCTTATATATACACTTATATTAGCATCTAACATAAACCTAGTCTCAAAGCATCTAGGTATAAAATTAAGAAGAATAATTCATGAGTCGTTGTTATTACTGCAAAATTTTGAAGTTGCTTAATGATTTCAGACACAACTAAATGAACAATTATGTGCTTCATTTTTTAAAGGTCAAAGCGCAGTTAAAGAAAACAAACTAAATCATCACTTTACTTAACGTAGGTAGATTAAAAAATTCCCAATACAGAATAAGAAACCATAATAAATACTGACCAGACACTACTATGTACAACGTATTGGCTCATGTTAGTTAGGTACCTATACACCTAGCAGTTACATATCCTTTCGTGTACGCATTATAATGATTTCTTTCAAGAAAATTAGACGTCTGGCTTTAGAGAAAATTAAGAACTTTTCTAGCGTTCGTGTTTTATCCGTAAATCGTGCTTCCAGCAAGTCTAGCAATCAGATATGCGCGTCTTGGGAAGTCTTAATGCAAGTCTTAGAATGCATATAATCCCCGACTTATTCCAGCATTCAGCATACACCTCGCAGCTATTTATATCGATTATTAGCACGAATTCAGATTTAGGAAACAGGAAATATAGGGATAATAATTACCTACACCACGCTGTAGACGAGCTTTGTTTCGTTTCACACAATACACAATCATACTTCTCTAATTGCTCTGAAATGTTCAGTACAATGAACCCTCATTTTCGGTCTATAGATTGTTTTGCATTCCTACTTGATATAAATTTATACCAACATGCCTTCAATTGAATTTCTTGACATTAAGAAGGAGCATCCCCCTCATACCATAATCATAAGGCCACTCATTCATTGGTTTTGCAAATACGTATGAGATCTAAATCTAAAAAAGGGCGTCCATAATTTTAAACAATTTATTCAAACATCCGTTCAATGATTATAGGTGTGGTTCTATACGTTGCTTTTAACATAACTAGATTACTCTAAATACAATTGCCCTAACGTCTGACTTCTAATAGCAATCTATAGGTACCTATACAACACAATAACCGCATAGCAACTGCATCCCCACCACAATTTCAACTCCTTTAAAATACATACACACTTGTGTTTTATTTTTCTCATGTTTTCACTTGCATTCACGCAACTGAGACGGAAATATGAAAATAAAATTATAAAGTTTATGTTGGACCTCAATAATCAATTTATATAAGCACGTTAAAGTGTAAAAATTAAAAGTATCTATCTGTCCAAAACAGACACAAACATAGTAAGTGCAGCGCCAGTTCGTGGTTAAAACAAGGCAAACCCACTCTGGCAAGCAGAAACTTTATGAACAGTTATTTTCTTGTAATGTTCATCCTATTTGCGGTTTTAAGGCTGTGTAGAAATACACAGTTATAATTTCAATTAGTACACGCTAAAAAAAATTGACGAACATCAACCGGATTACTATTATTTTGTAATAGGCACACTATTAATATCAGAAAAAAACACCCATAGCGAAACCTATTAAATGTATCAATAGTTTATTTCTGTTAATAGTTTACCGAGTCCCACTATTAAAATTAATAGTGAAAACTATTCTGAGGTACAGTTTGTCCTGTTAAATCAATGGAAACGTCGGTTAAAGTTAGTGGAATAGCTATTCAAAGTAATGGAAACTTCTATTAGACATAATAGAATTTCCTATTACCTAATAAATGTATAATCGGTTCTCCGGTAAAATGTTGTGTGATAGAATCTACTGTAAAAATCAATAGTGATCACTATTGCTTTTCCATTTTGATAGAGATACCGGTAGGAATCAGATTAAGAGGATTTTCGGTTGACCATAATTTGAAATTTTACCGAGTTTCTTGTTATGATTAATAGATCCCCTGTTAAAAGGTGCTTACCGAAATCTCTATTTCTGATTTTTTTACCGTGTACACACAGGCCTAACGCCTTTCACACTTTTGCTTCCTATGATTTTTACATAAATTAAGATAGAGAGCTACTCTTAAATATTAATCCTACAGATTAAATTATTTAACGATTGCAAGATGTCAAATTCGTAATAGCCCTTAGATTTATTTATTTAAAAAGATGTTGTAAAAGCAAGTGTAGTACTACAAGGTAATAACATAATTTGGAGATACAACGGTGCATACTTGTAAAAGCGTACAATATACAAGGTACCTAATTAATGTAGAGAATTAAAGGCAGCTACCTTCAGCCAGAAACTCATTTAGTTGATAGCGTTTCTTAGCATTCTTTAATTACGACCTGCAACGCTACAAATGGATATAAAATAAAAGCCCTTGTTTATGCAATATTGTAAGCGAGTTTCCTGAGACGAAGAAGTTTCAATTCTATTTTTTAGACGACTTCGCATTCACACTACATTACTCAACTATTTACATGAATCGTTATTCTAGCGAATCTGAATGAACGTGATTTAAGAACCACAAAAGGGTAATTATAAAATTGTCAACACTTCAAAATACTACGGGTGCAGAGATGGTAGACATAATACAACTATACGCTGTGATTAACTAATTATAAGTAATCACTCGGCATGTCAAAAACAACCAATTATGAGGGACACTTCTAATTAAGCTCAAGTATTTTCTGCGTAGTGACACTTTGCAGAGCTGTCAACTGTCTCGTCACACATAAAATGGAATGATAACGCAAACGTTGACGCTGGCTGACCTCTCCACGACTTTGACTGGTTGCAAAATTGGCAGTTGTAATTGTATACTAAATGAAGAATGATGCAACAAAAGTATGTACTTGTATATTTAAAAAGCAAAATTACATTTAGAATTTTGTGGACTTACCATTTACACACAAAACCGAATTGGCGACGGACAGATTAACTGAACTAGATACTCTAGCACACGTAGGCAAACGATTTCCACACAGGTACAAACTTGTCAGTAACTTGGTAACTTGCAGAATTTCAATAATTTTGGAATTGAATGCTACAGCTACAGTTCCAAATGTAATTATTAGATTATGGAATAATGCCCATTCAAATTTTCACTGCAGAGTAGACGACTGGTGTTTCAAAGCTTCTGTAACGAAATTGAGTGTCACAATTGCAGTAAAAACCAAAGCACCTGATTCTTACTGAACTTACTAATTTCACGACAGTCAATAATCCCTATTTTTACTCTTTAAACTGGTTTCCATTGAAAGCATTTAAATGAAGACCAGGGGATACAATTTAGCGAAAAAAAATTGATTTCTGACGGGAGAGTTCCCGTTCAACCTTGAGATTCAGCTGAGCTGTGCCTATTACCAGGAGCATGAATCGCAAGGAACGGAGCGCTAAATGAAAATACAACTTGACGTTCCATAACATGACCGGCGCAGACTGTCGGGTATTTATCCAGCTACGAACATGATGCATTGAAGTAGACAATCGTACGATCGTCGTAGCACACAACTGTATGCCCACATAGGTAGAAACATTCACAATTTTTACCATGCCCACATAGAAACTACACACCATACAATGTAATGTAAGTATGTATGTGCATAGACAATTATTCTTGTAATACTTAAGTAAGTCAGCATTTACATCCTTTGATAAAGCGTAAAAGATAACGAATAATTGTTCATTGGGAAATTGTAAAAACGTCGTATTTATTATGATTTCGCCAAATGAAAGCATCTGCTTCAGCAATCACTTTTTCAAAAATCAATGTGACCGAATTTTAAAAATAGATAAGATATTTAGCAGTTTTTGAATCTGAAGCGTAGATACGCAGCTCTAACGTGTAAGCCAGAGGTTGCAGATTGCGGAGCATTTGCAGCACTAGTGCAACGAACGAAGATTATTTCCGATCCAAAGTTTGGAGCTCGGAGTGCAAACGAACCCGATGTCTCAATGAAACCCCGAAAATCATTTAACCGGCGGCCTTCATGGGATTTCTGCAACACCAGCACCCCACCATGTAATTTTTTGGTATCTGTATTAGACTTTATGTATATTATATACTGTACCAGTTTCCTGTGTAGTTGTGAACTTCGTTCCTACACAGCGCCACTGCGCCCGTTTTGTTTTATCCATTCGATTATTAATTAGAACGGCAAGTGGCATGAGGCGGCTGCGATTTGTAAACATTGACTGACTTCAGTTCAAAGGGTAAATTAATAATGCTTAACTTTTACATGTTAATGTTACAAAATACAAATGTTTTACATTCGGCGCTTATTAAGATTTATGTCCTTGTAGAAACCACATCGATTCGCGTATCGCATATCCTATTCCACAAGACGTCTTGGCGTCTAAATATGTAATTACTTAAATTATGCACAACGGCATTTAATTATTTATGTGATGATTATAATTGCGCTAATTAGAAATAAACTTATACATCGAGACCTTTTTCATGTTGCGTGAAGAAACACGTTAACTACTATTTATAATTACATTAAAATAATAGAGGTAAACTTGAGTCGTTGTAAACTCGTACTTTATTTGTAGAATTGCTAAAATTACTGTGAGATTTTTTTTGAAAATGTACATCACCGTAGTAATTTTTGCATTTTTTCAAGCAAAACGAGTTTACAACGACTCAGGTTTACCTCTAATATGTTTCAAAATAATAGCGGTAAACCCATCAACGTTGTAGAGGCTCTGTATTATTGTAAAACATTTTGTAGAATTTTTATTATATCGTACATA
>JAAXYX010003049.1:0-15495 GCA_036851915.1 Ptenothrix huangshanensis | reverse complement strand
CGTGACGAAAATGGTGAATGTTGATTTGGTTCTGGTTCTGGTGTTAGTGTTGGTGTTGATGTTGGGGCTATCAATAAACGAGTAAAGGAATAAAGGAATCAAGTTGATGTAGAAAGGTGAAGTAACTTTGAAGGTTTGATGTCATCTTTAATTTAATCTGTTTCTCTTTTCACCAGAACGTTGATCAGGACACTAACGTGAGTCTGACATATGTATAGTAATTATATCTCACAACTCCATACATTCCCTTTTATAGGCATTCTGGAAAATCAATTCAACGCATGCATTTAGTTACTGATTCTAACCACATTTGTAGTCATTCATACAGAAGACTGAAACAGCTGTTTCATCCGAATCCAACGTAAAGTCAAAATTCCTTAGAAGGCGATTACTCCATTTTTATGTGAACGTCATAGAATGGTTATTTGGCCAGGATGAAAAAAGTAAAAATTATTCTTTATTCTCCGTATTTGTCGAAATTGTCGTTGAAACAAAGAAAAATTCTTTGAAAGTGTTCAGGGAACGAGAACCACTTGTTCTTGCGTTGGCAATGGCTTTGGTTATGGTTCTGGATCTGTTAAACGGATGCTAGTTGCTAGTACTTGCGAAGGTGTGGATTCATCACATCAAAATGCGGTTGCAAGGTGTCAGTGTAAATAAATGAGGATCCGGTGGGTAGACGATGCAATGTTGGATTGAGTGGTTGGCGTTGGACGCTGGATTTAGATTTGGACGTGCTTGGAACAAGTGTCAACCACTGATGCTCATTCCGGATTCTGTCCTCAGCTGCCTCAGTAGGTATGTATGTAATTACCTATATATACATATATATAGCCTTCCGGTCCAACACCAGGCCAGGGCATGCAATACAAAATGCAACGTAGTTGAACGTGGTAGATTAAAGAACAGACCACACCATACCACGCGTACCGAATGCCAAATGCAAGTCATTCTATTAGTCCCAAGTATAAGGCAGAAGGTAGGAACGCATGCTATAAAAGTAAGCATAAATTAAATCCACGATACGAATAGAGACAAGACCAAGACGTGAGGAGTAAAAGCGTAAACCAGTTGCACGTGCCGTCACAAAAACAAAATGATTGAGTAACGCTGTACGAGAGTTTAGGCACTGCATATGGTATAACCGACATTCATCATGTGCACATTGCACTTAATCCTATCGTCGAACGGTCTTCTGATGTTCTTTAAATCTGAACTGAAGATGAGTAGATACATATAGAATCGTTTTTTTTCTTGCATGAATCAAGTTAAGAATAACAGTGGTATAACTGTTGAACAGTGGTCAAAAATCGACTCTATCAAATACATAATGTTATTAGCTGCAATAATGTAGGTTCAGACGACAGTGGGAAAGGCAGGATAAATATAGAGAATAGAGAAAGAAAAATGTAAGTTTCTTGAACAAAGTTTTTCTCTCGACATGGTTAGAGGTGGACTGACTGTGAACCATGTACATATGTACATATAAAAAGGAATGAATTGATTTTCGCAGGTAAATTTCCACCGACTAAAATTTATTAGGAGCTGGTTGCAATTACAATGACCACATTACATAATGGCTATTTATATAATTGAGCGCAAGGGGAGATGGAAGCTCATGTATAAGTAGTTCTAATTATATTTAGATGGTATAGTTTCTCATAGTTAAATTTAGTTTGTGACTGTCCTGTGTAAATATTATACGATTGAGCTATTCCTATTCCCTAAACTAATGTTGTGTGTGTGACGTGAGGAAGAAATGAACTGACAAAACAGGATCAGAATGGATCACACATGTAATATATACTCTCAATGATAGCTATCAGCCACTGTACAAATTGCTATTCGACACAAATACAAGGACACAAACGAATATTAAGTTGAGCGAAATGCCTATTGATAGAATGATGAACGAATGAGCTTTTCTCTCCGTCTCTATCCCTAAATGTCTGTCAAGTGTAATAAATTGCAATGAAATCCAAAAGCCATGTAGGTTAGCGCGGGCTCTGATTTCATAAGGGTAATTATAGTTTGCCAGTACCAGTGCCAGTGGTAGTGGTAGGTTTTAGTAATTTAGAATTGTATCTTAGCATTGACTCATATATCAAATATACTCCAGCTTTTTGTCTTGCCTTGTCCTGTTAGTCGTCATCGTCACTATCGTTTCGTCACTTGACTAAACTTCAACATTTCCAGTATAATTACTTACGCATATGTACACACATATCCCTCTGATTCCCATCCATCAACTTAACTATAGGAAATCTAAGTATCGTCAATAACTTTGCCTTACACTCAAGTAGTGCAGTATACAGAAACCATTAACAGAGATCCTCAAGATGTACCAATGTATCCGTCTTCCGTACCCATAAATAATAATACAGATATACATACATAGATATTGATAGATCAATTTATAGTAATGGTACATGTTTGTGTGTCGTTTTGAAATGGGCTGGTTGTGGTGGTGGCTCTGAACACTATTGAGAGGTAACGAACACGAAGGATGGAATAAATAGTTGTTGAGCCTCTCAACATCTCAACCCAAGACAAGACAAAATCTACGCATAGCCTTAAAGGGCATAAAATGAAAAACTTAAAAATATAAATAAAACCAGCACACCATAAACCTCACATTTACTAATATACTGTCCGTATCTTAAATACCCAGGCCCAGAGCCCAGACCGAGAGTTTAAACTGAACATATTTGTAAGTAGCAGTTAGTGAAGTGGTAGTTTATATTTGGACATGTATTTGTTTCCCCTGTACGTGGTGTGTGTGTGTATGTCCATGAGAAGGGATGAATTAGAAGGAGAGCTAGAAGTAGACTTGTACGAGATAATAAGCACTAATAAGAGTCATCACATGAGTTCATGGGTACGGGTTTACGTTTAAAAGTACCTTCATTCTATTCTACGTATTTCTCAACTATGCCTTTGCCTTCCTTATTTTATTTCGACTTGGTTTCATATTTATTTATGTACCTTTGCTTGTTTTGTACATTCTGTCACACATTCATAGGAGGGACTCACACACATCTCGAAACTTGTGAATGTTATGTGTTGTTTGTCTTTCAACTTTCGACTCTACATCACAACTTTTAGATACCTAACTACTTAAATACTTTTCCCTCTATTATATTAAGTATAGGTATGTATTGCTATAGTGGCTCTGGGATGGTGTTGGTAATATGGCACTTTGACTACGACTGCTAGTACTTTGTCAGTTTGTGCTATTAAGCAGTGCGTAGAATTAGAATAGTTGTAATTGCCGTCAAGTTTGAAACAAGTATGAATATGAGCATATAGGTAGGTATGTATGTAACATCGATATTTATAGTTTGTTTTGTGCCACATAATAATATTATTGCTTGCTTTTAAATATCCCACATAACATTTTTACAAGTACGAGTACATACAAGTGCAACTTACACACCTACTTTACAATTTTTTAAATCATCAACTTCCTATGTTCTGTAACAAGCAAGAAGATATTGCAGTGCGCAGCGAACTAATGATAACGAAGCAAAACACTTGGTAGTTAGTATCAACATGTAGGTACCTACCTATTTATATAATATGTAGTACCTATGCCTATATATATGTAGGTATCAACGACGTGTATCTATTACTATATCTACCTTGTTCTTTTGATGCGCATATGTATGTATGAGCGTTTTTATTTAATTATAGACTTAATCCATTAAGCATCTGAAAGGATCTGATGGCGTGGATTCAAATCCGAAACAAGATCCACATGCGAACTTTATTGGAGAAGGAAAACAGTTCGGAAAACGTTATTCTATTTCCAGATCCAGATTTAACTTCTACAATGAAAACTTGTGTCTTGTGTGGTAAATTTAAAAAACCCATTTCGTCGCAGCTATACAATATACATTTAGTAGGTAATAATGATCTTGATTTATTTCCCATCATTTCACGCTCCAATGAACTTCTCAGTTCTTGTATAAATAGATGCTTGAACGGATTCAAAGGATTGTAATTTCAGAGCAGCTGCGACGTGTTATTGACATTGCATCGGTTGACCAGAAGGGTTTGAGATTTGGGATTGTTGACCTGTATTGTATTTGTTTCCTTGAATCTTTGATAACAATGTAGAAACGAGAGGTATGGACATTGTATCGTAGTCAATTTATAGAATGTTTCTTTCGAAACGTTTCAAAAATACCAAAATAGCTGATTTTACAAAAGGAGTTCAAGCTTCAACGGAAGAACTCCCATCGTAAGCACAGGACGAGGACGAAAGGACAGCACAGTAACTATACCTTTCTTTGAAATTCGAAAATGCCTACACCGAGGTCCCTTTACCTGTTTTAATTTTATCTCAAGTTATTTACAGTTTAAGAAAAATAAGCTACGACCAAAATGGAAAACAAGCCAACCCAAAAACCAAGGCATGGCCCGGCATGCAATACACGACAAGGCAAGCAGAAGCTCAAGTTAAAACTAAATTCATAGCCAAGGTAGCGTGTGAAGAGTTCAAAAATAATTTGTCATGATTCCGTTCCTTGAACATTTGCCTCCATCAAGGTTCTCTTCCCTTATTATTTTTAAACGTTACCAAAATAAAATGTGTGTGAGTTAGAGTTGAACACTTTCATACAAAAATACATCCTTCCATCCCAGAAACGTAGTGTTCAGGAAACCAAAGGAAAGCAAAGTAAAGCAGTGCAATGTAATGCGATGTGCTTCAACCAACAGTGTAGTTTCTATTACTTTTTTGACTGAACATATTTAGTTTTAGAACAGTTCTGTTTTTTTCGGTATTTTGCTTTTCCGATTTTCCTCATGCCTTTCACACTTTAGGCAATTTCACTGTACAATACTGTACATGAAGTCAGAGCCAGAGAAGGTATTATTATGATTTCGTATCCCAAACATTGATGCATATATATATAACGATGCTAGTAGTACATTGCTTCCTACGTCTGCTTATCAATGCAGATAAGTATTTTTTTCGTCTTTTTAATTTTATTTTTGTATTGGCTTCGACTTGTGCAATACTTTTGTATTTATAAATACCTTACGAACACACTTGTATGTATAGGTAAGAAGGCTATCAAAGAATCATGAGGTTATGTATACAACTAGCTTGGATAAACATAAAACTAAGAAAACGATAAAAACCCATTTGGAAACACGTGTCTGCACCCAGCACAATTTCCATGCTCACACAAGAATAATCGTCTCATATGATCTGAAAATACATTTTGTGATTAAATTCATAATCAATATTTTTATTTTTGTTTCCATTTCACTTCCTATCAACTAATTTCCTATCCCCAAAAATACTGCCAACACCAAGCTACTTGGGCCTGTCACTGCAGACTTCTCTATTCGTCACCGCCATCAAATCATTCATCAAATCTTAAAAAATAAATCCCGATGCAGCGTGGACTAAACACGAAATTTGAAATCCAGAGATCGTTAAACTATTAAGGGTTGGGGGTGCAGTTTGCACCGGTTTGCATAATATTGTATGATAGGATGCGACCAGTCAAAGTACAAACTACAAACCAGAATCTCCAGAAAGAAGAATGTGAGATTAACCAAGTAAGGCTTGATAACGCACTGTACAGTAATGGCACTGTGATAACCATGGAAGAGTGAGAGTAAAAATATACAAAAATATGAGCATAGGAAAAGAGTGATGTGACGCATTAATAATTATTATAGTTGTAGATACAATATTATTTTAATGATCATCAAACGAAATGTCATAATACAAATACAAGTTCCGCATTGAATTAGTATATAGGAAGGTACACCATGAACTCTTTCACACGTTCACGTCACAGCAAGGTTAACTTTGTGTATATAAGTCTAAGTCAATAGTAGCCTAATAATGTAATGTTTAATAATTAAGTTCGAGATTTTTTACGCTGACCGACAAAGACAACGACTTACCTATGATTTTGTACACAAACAATTATTATACTTATTCATTTTTAAAATGTAGCTATGCTATAATAAGAATAACTGTAGTAAATTGTATTAGTTTATGTATGTAACTAGATACACTTTGATTATAGTATTTATACACGTACGTTTAGAACACTAGTTTCTCTATAGCAAATTCCTTGCTTCCGTTGCATTCCGTCGATGAAAACCCACAACTTCATATCATATCCTATCCTAATTAAAAGTAAAGTATGCAGAAAATACAAATGGCTAAGTAAATTGTGTTAGAAAGTACAAGTCGGTTGGGTGGAGGATCATTATTATTACACAATAATAATAATCTACAATGTGATGTTTCGTTTCAAAAACCGTGATGTGATTACATACTAATACGTGGGTTATACCATGCAATCAGCTAACTTTTGGTAAACGCGACCATGCTACTCTATCTCACATTTAATTTCAACACACAATCATGTTTGAAAATTCCCAAAAATAATTGTTTTGTTTTATTTTTTTTTGGAAAATGACAACTACTATAGAACAAAGAGAAGTAACTATTATATCATAATATAATAATGTGGCATTACATGAATAATACACACTTCAGGACCTAAATTAAACCTATTATGGAAATTGCGCATTTTCCCATTAAACAACACAACAAATACTTACAGATTTAAACATACTTAACTACAATAACAAAAAAAACGAAAAATGTTGAAGATTGAAAATCAAAATAATTCATTACTAGAACTCAACATCATTTTACAGGTTCTATAAAAAACAAGACAAACTCCGACGGAAACCTTAAACTCAATGCTAACGCCAACGCACAAACAATTTACATAGAACAGCGACGTACAGTCAAGTGACTAAAAAAATCAGTGATTACATAAAATAAATACACGAAAACACGTAATTCTTGCACGAATGTAATGAACTAATCTAATTAATGGTAATGGTAAATAATTAATGTTCAAACAAATGAGTTTTATAGCCTAATGCTAACATGAACATGAGCTAAATCGCATACTGTATCACCTATCTATGATGAATGAATCTATTATATTATTACATGATTACTCCACAAACCCATAAAGAAGACGGAGAGAAACTTTTTAACTGTCAAAAAACACCCGATTAAATATAATGAACATAACACATAACTTATTTACTTATTTATAAACTAATAATATAATTATCATACATTAGGCTGTTCCACAGACGAAACTGCAGTATGAGACGGTAGAAGCACATGACATGATAATATTCATTAATAATTACATTTGTGCAGTCAGTACTACTTTCGTAGGATGGTAATCATTCCATTCCCACTATTTGTAACTTTCCATAATTTCAAACTAAAATACCAAATAATTACATTATTGTGGTGAGTAAGGAGCAACCCAACAATTATATACTAGAAAATAAGTCTGAGGTAGTTAGTAGCTTTGTTTCATAATTAATTAGTAATGTAGAATTTGCACATAGGACTCCACACGGACAGTCCTTACATAAACTGGAACATGATCTACATTAGGTAATTAGAATTCTATATTTGTAATTACGAACGACCCAGAGCTTATATGTATGTAGTAGATTTCTGATATAGTTACCATGTCGATCCCCATATAGTACTGATCAATCAGTGGATTCTTAGTGAAAACGTAAAGGAAATTGTGGTTAACTAGTACAAGTACAATTAACAATAAAAAGTTCAGTACAGTTTTAAGCGTTCATACGTTTTTTAACGAAAAATCTAGCGTCAAGTTTTCTTAGTTTCTTAAGTTAAAATCCGTTCTACAATTCTGGTCCCATCGGATGTGGTACGAAGACGAATTCAGTACGGGTATCATTATTCAATTTATTCAACGAATTTCACTCTGAAAGTTAAGATTAAAACTCAATAATTTTTAAATTCCTAAATTTAGTTACCTGTATTGAAAATTCAAAACGCAATAAGCTTAGTTTATAGCATACCGAACTCTCCGTCCCCAGAATCAGATCCATCTGCTTCGACGTAATTCGTGGCAGACTTTCCATTAAATCGAGTTCGACGTTTTCCAGCACCAGCAGCATCTAACAAAATAAAAATAATTGTTAAATACTGATTTCAATTGAGCACAAAAAGGTAAGCTTGTATAATACAGTTTTTTCAAGATGTTAATCATATTTTGATTTTACATATGCATTTATATACACCCCAATTATACTACAAGTGATAAAGGTAATGCACCTGTTTACATCCGATGGCGGACAAATGTATATATACATATGTGCATACCAATTTTTATGATGATAAATAATAATAATAAATAAATAATGAATGTAAAAAACCTCGTCGTGGTGGTCTGCCACTTGCATCGGAGACTTCGTCATCGGTGTCGCATAATCTTTTCGTTGCTTTGTGACTTCGAGTGGATCGTCTAAGCTCAGTATTTAATTTTCCTTTACTTTTAGTGGGTGTCATGTCTTCACCTTCATAATCGGACCCATCATCCTCATCTCCCTCCGCATCCGATACACCCAGTTCGTAGTCTTCATCATCTTCGCCCACAGTTTTTAAAACTGGCATTTCAACATCCTCGTCATCACTTTCTCCAGCTCCTTCATGCTCATCTTCCGCTGCCTCATTTTCATCCTCCTCATTGTTGTCATCCGGTTCAGAGGGTTCAACTACAGCGTTATTTTCCTTCTCCTCTTCTGCTTCTTCTTCCTCAAATTCATCAGAATCTAAATCCTGAAGAACTTTCCGTTTAGGATTTCTAGCTCTTAAATTATGACCATTGCTTCTATCTGGGGATGACGATTCTTCACGTTTTTTATTTCGTAATTTATATCCTCCTACCATGGATGTGTGATCATCAGAATCAAGAGGTTCTTCCTTTACAGTCGATTTGCTTAGCTTAGGACTTCTACCATTCACAGCACTCCCACCACTACTACTACTACTGCCGTTTCCATTTCTTGATTCAGTCGGCACTCTAGCACGCAACTTTGTAGGCGGTGTTTCGGACGTATTTTCTGTGCTTTCACCAGATGAAATTCTTAGCCGCTTACGCAATGGTCGACTAGAGCTAGGATGGGGTTCAATTCTGTCATGAACCGTAGATGTACCCCCCGCACTCCCACTCATACTCGAGTTAGTTCTTTGACTTCGACTAATTGCACTCACACTGCCACGACTACCATTCGTTTGCACTTTGCCAAACCTTTTCCTAGTTTGCACTTGACTACGACTACTACTACTACCAGAACTGGAAGCACTTATACTTTTTTTAGGGGAGGGTGTAATGCGATTTCTTAGTGATTTATTTTTTATAAATGGATTCTTGGCTGCCGCCAAACGTTGTGGACATTTTCGAGGAGTACTGGAACTGGTGCCATTCCTGGCCGTCATTGGCATTGCCCTTCGATGTTGAAGATTAGGTTTCCTTCTTGGGGAAGATAGTAATGGCTTTGGACTACTACCTGAGAAAGTACTTCTTGTATTAACGAGTCTTGTAGAATTTTTGGAGGGTGTCCGAAGATTATGAGAACCAGAACCAGAGTTACTTGGACGATTTCTTGAAGAGCGTTTGCACTTCCAATCATCTAATATTTTCTTGATTCGAAAATCGTAAAAGGACTGTAGTCTCATGGTCATCAACCTAATTGAAGAGCGAGGGTCTGTGTTGTAGTTCTTGGAATTTTGAAATATCAATTTCATATCTTTATCGAATTGGATGGGGGTCTCATAATTGCCTCCAATGAGGTCTTCCTTGATCGACTGTAAGCACATAGGCGTATCGACTACTTGGGAATAATCAGGATAATCAATCAAATTAACAGCCTGTCTGAAATGAAATGAATCTTGTTGGGTCCATACAACCTGCAAAAGTTCTCTGCACCTATCCTTCCATGGTCTGCTTGAACCATCGCTGTCAGTGTTAAGTCTTTCTCCTCGTCTTAAAGGTTTAATTCGCTTCCTAAGCCGGCTGGTCAACGGACTTCTTTCAGCTGCAGTTGAAGGTCCCGGTTCAGAAGAATGGTCTGCAGCAGGTGCTTCATCCGGACTCGAAGCAGCCGCCGAAGGTTTCCTCGTCTTTAATTTCTTTGGAGTAGGTTCAGGTTCTGAATTATTGTGACGTTCCATAATACGGTGATAGTTCTCGTTTACATCTCCGAAATTAGGATTTCCTATAATTTCCTTCAGTAAATCAGCAATAACTTTGGCATTCTTAACTATTTCCGACTCAGGTTGGTTATATCTGGCTGCATTACTAGAAATATGTTCCACATCAGTAATAAGAGCCGCTGAACGACGGTAGAAAAGATTATCCAACCGTTCTTTGATTAGGTTCAAATCCACAAGATATTCAATCATCATGGCGTAGTCTGGATACTTGGTCAGATCAACTGGGGCCGCAAACATTTCTGAGATAGATAGCTGCATCACATCCGAAACCAAATTCGAAATCCGTTGACATTCCGCATCCTGATGTCCATGAGGTTGCCAATCTTCGGGTTTGACTTCATACAAGCCGTTCCGCAAATCCATATCAGAAGCAGGAATTCCGTCTTTAGCATCTTCTGGGATTTCAAAATCGTCTGTTATGATCTCCATATCCCACGGACTCAAGGTCTCATGCTCGTTCCCGTCTGTAGTCGAATCCCATCGTATGTGGTATGTGAGGAAGTGGGAATCCGCATACTTTTCTTCGTAGGCTTTCTTCTTCTCAACCATTCCCAACCACCAAGTCTTATCCATCATACACCGAAATCTATCTCCATCATTCCACCGGTATCGTACCGATTTGTCATAGATTTGTCGTAGAACGAGGAAGTCAGCCACTGCTGGGAGGTCGTGGTATTTGACATAAATATATTGGCTTTTCACCTCACCCGTTTCCCAATCAGTAAGTGCTAGGCGTAGATTCACCAACCGAGGAGGCACCATCTCAAATTTGACTCCCACAACCCTCACAGATTCCTCCGCCTTCAGATTGGGGTACTGGGCATACGGCAACGCCTTCTTCATCTTCTTATCAAATTGATAGATGTTCCTTTCCATTACTTCTTTCACGTATAGCTCATGCCCTTGTCTAAAATACACCAACTCATCCCCTAACTGAGGGAAATAAGGACTTCGCTTAGGCATCACTTCTGAAAGCCATTCTGAAGGACGGAACTCTTCTGGTATTTCGTCAAAACCTCCAGGTTCAGCAACGACACGTTTTTTCTTTGGTCGAATTTTAACTCCGGGTTCTGTCTTAACGTCTCCAACCCTAGTCATGGCGGACGATGGTCCAGGACGAGGCTCGCTTTCATCGCCATCACTATCTGATTCCAATTTCATTCGTTTCACACTTTTAACTCTGGGTTTGCTGGAGCTTCTGGCTGGAGAACTAGACCGGTTCCGACGAGTTCGCTTGGATTTGTTGGACTCATTTTCTCGATTGTCCCTTGATCTTCCTCCCCCGCCCCAATCGGAATCTGATTCTTCTTCACTCTCTGATGACGAAGTTGACAACTCCATTGACTCAGATTCCTCATCTGACGACGTGGGAATCGTGTCCAGCCCATTTTCTAGGTCGCTTTCTCGAGCATTCGTAGGTATGAGACTACGAACACTATAACGAGTTCTTCTTGGCGGTCTTGCTGCTGTTCTTGCAGGCTGACTCTGATTCTGATTTTGACTCGGGATAGGTCGAGCAACAACCGGTCTTCGTGGAGACTCTTGGCTATACGAAATTTCTTGTTGGGGAGGATTTGGTCTAGCAACACCTTCATCTTCCAAAGTATTATCCTCCCGTTGATCACGAGGTTGAAAATAAATCTAAAAACGTAAAAAAGAACAACGTGACGATTAAGATAAAACGAAAGAGAGAAAATAACTGCTAATTTTCGATTACTGATCAATGCAATAAACGATGAAGTTGAAAATTAATTTAATTGTGCAAATTTAAGTCCAAATTAATTTAAGTACCGGATCAATTCTTCTCGGTGGGCGTCTATTCCTGCTCAACCTTCCAGAAGGGCTTAATGTGGGTGACATCAGAGGATGTGGTAGCGTACCACTGCTAACTGGAGATTTTTTCAAATGAATCTGATAATATTCTTCTTCCTCGTCTCCATCGGCAAGTCGTTGGTTCTCAGAGGAACGAAGAACCCCCGGTGACAACTGAGGTACTACTACTTTCTTCCGAAAACCGAAAAATACTCCTGGCTGCCAGGTTGCTGCAGACTGTCGCTCCCTCGCCAAAGCCGAAGGTTGATCTGCGTTGCCATTGTTAGCAACATCATTTGGAGAACCTTCAGCTGACCCTGCAGGTGCGTTTTCCCCTTGTACATTCCGAGCAGCAAGTTCGGCAATCATGACGTCAATATTACTTCTACGATTCGGCAGTCCTTCAATCACTTCCCTTCGTCCACCAGGATACACAGCCACAACAGGAACCAGCTGCTCAGTTTTGCAATGTTCCCTTCCAGGGACTAGTCTTTGGATCTCGGGTGAATAAGGATTTCCTTCGATATCAACAAGGAATGGCGGTGGCATTAAATGTGTGGCTACTTGTGTCTGTTCGTCCCTAACATCTGGACTAGAAACAAAGGATGTAAATGGACGGTAGTCTGTGTGAAAGAACAATTCAGTCGGGAGTTTGGAGAATTTTGAATCTTGTCCATGTTCGGTACTAAAAATGAGAAGATGACCGTGTGAGTCAGTTGCAACCAGTCCCAATCCATTCGGTGATACTTTACAGTCGAATATGGCCCCGTGTCCAAGTCCTTGAATGTCGTTTTGATGCTCGAAAATCTTAGTAGCATAGTGACTATCACCATCCTTCCTCTCGGCACAGCCAATGTCCCACATAGCGATCTGTCCATCATGGCCAGCTGTACACATAATCTTGGGGTCGAATGGATGAGATTCCACCACATAAATCTCATCCGTGTGCCCTTTAAGAACACGAATCAAACTGCCATTCATAGGGTTCCATGTCTTCACCAAAAAGTCCGACGTGGCAGTTAGCACCAAAGAATCATCCCTATTCCAAGCAACCATGGTAACACGAGGGCGCTTTCTTGGATCATCAATCAAAATCGGTGGTTCGCTGTTTAGAGCAGAGCAGAATAATAAATTAAAATTCCACCAACGAGCGTAACTACCAGAATAGTAAGTACTGTTATCTAACAGTGACTAATTAAAATGGTTGATTAATGGAAGACATTTTGGTTACTCTCAGAATGAGCTCTTAGATATTTATAAAACAAACGCCGGATCTCAAATTGAGTATACATATACATTTCCTACGTGGGGATTTATAGTTCCACCAAGTATTGTATCACAAGTCAAGACTAGTAAACACCAAAAAGGTATGCTTAAGTATAATCTGTAATTTACACGAGTTAATAATTATTATAGGTACTGGTCTACGGTGTTCTCATCATTACAACAATCAAATTGCACAATATATCAAGTTTACTGCGGAAGGACTTACCCTGGAGGGGATTTGGAACAATGGATCCGAGTAAAACGCCATTGTTGACATTCAAATCTATAGATGAGTGCAGTTCCATCTTTAGATCCTGACACAAATCTTAATCCACGGTGGGCCCATGAAATGCTATCCACCCTCTCTTTGTGACACTCAACTTCCAAAATCCTCTGCGGCCCATCAGGACAAAGCATGTAATAAACTCGCACATTATTATCAGCCGAACCGGCTGCCATAAACACTCCACCAGGAGAAAATGATGAGCACAAAATCTGAGCATGACCTGGTCTCATTCTCTCTTGATAAAAAGTTGGTTTGGGTCTAAAATTAAAAAGTACATAGGTAAAATCGAATTAAATTCGATTATAAAGAGTACCGAATTACAATTAGAGTTATAATTAACTACACGTATTTTCATCTGGCAAAAATTTAGTAAAAAGTAATAGGTTTATAAGCATAAAAAGAAGAACTCACTGAAAAACTGCGGTCTTGCCGGGAGTTTCTGTATACGCCCAAAAAGCACAAGTTCCGTCTGTTGCTGTTGAGGCTAAATATCGAATAGAACTACGAGAATTCGGCATGGGACAAAAAAATACGGAGGTGATTTGACCATCGTGTTCCTTTAAAACTGCTAGACAAGCACAGTTAGGGAGAGACCAAACTCGAATTAATTTGTCATTACTTCCAACTGCTAGTAATGTATTTTCAGGATTAATTGCCATGTCTGTGATTTCTCCTGTCGCTCCGCGTAGAGTTGCCAGTAATCGGCCATTAACTGCACTCCAAACTTTCACCAGTTTGTCGTCGGCTCCCTAGCAAAATTAACAATGTTTAAAGTCAACAATTAATGGTTATCAATATGTTTAATGTTTATGCAGTCCAAATCTCGACTCAACTTAATTCAATATAATAATTCAATTAAAAATACACACACATTACAATTTAATCAAAGAAAATCATTTGCAATTATTCAAAAAAGTTACTCACGGTAAATATGTATTTGCCAGTCATGTCATAGAGAACACAGTAGACAGCTGATAAGTGACCCACAGAGCGACAAGATAATTTTACTCGTTCGGTATAAAAATTTGGAGTAATTCTTTCTGTCCCCACCCCGCTGCCTCGGGTTTCTCGTGCCATCAAGGCATGCGCTGTTGAAAAAGTTAATTGTTGGTATTAATTAATTTTATTCAGTTCAAAATAGAATTAATCTGCGATCCAAAATTTGACAATTTGATTTGAAGGAATGGGATCCTTGACTTTGAATTACCCGTATTGACAGGATTTCCAATTCCCCATTGCTTTATAGGTGATTGACATACTCTTCTTCGGGATAATAATAATTCACACAGTCTTGGAGGACGTTCTATGCAGTCTGTCAAATGAGATCGTAAAAGCTGAGTGGAAAGCAAACTTCTGGCATGACCAACTTTAACATTTTCTTTCCTATGAACTGTCAACAGATACTGTTGTAACAATTTGGGGAGATGATCAGGTGTCACATGAGCCTGGGCAGTGCTCTGAAAATGCAGTTAAAAGGCACGATTTCATTTTATTAGCTTTAAGCTCTTTAGCTGCTTATTACTCTATTTCATACATAAGTTACTAGTCTGCAAACTGTATTCTTCTAATATCTTATTTGTCTGCTATGAACCTTGGGTCTTTGATCTTGAATAAAAATAACAATAATAATTTTCATATTCTGCTAAATCAGACTGATACATCATAAACTAGACGCACTAATAAATAAAGTGAAATCAAATAAGCACAGTTTTCAAAATTGATTTCAGTAATTTCAGCCAATGGCAAAGGAAAATTGAATTTGTGCACTAAAATATGTCGACGTTAGAGGCAGGGACATATACTAGAATCATGGGCATGTTGCATAAAAGCAAATACACATTTTCATTCGTGGAAACTCCTATTCATGTCAACTTTCTTTTATGTCAACTTGGAGTAATATGGAATTGCACCTGCATCGCTTTCAATGAATTTCCCGTTGAAGTTAGTCATAATCAGAAAAACACTCATATCAAATCTAGATTGTCGAACCGAAAAACTACAAGGTGATTTTAATTTATATGCTATAATG
>JAAXYX010003048.1:0-15498 GCA_036851915.1 Ptenothrix huangshanensis | reverse complement strand
ATGTAGGTGTATAATTTTTCTCCTCTGTTTAAGTCTTCTAATACTTGATTACATCCACATTTGATACCTCTGGTGTCTATTAACGTGAAATTTGTAAACTTTTAGCTTAAACCTTTTTAGCGGTACTATTAGTCAATCATTGGGTTGTAGTTGGTAATTGTGTGTAATTAAAGACATACTTTTTTAATTTCCCAGAATCCCTATCACGATGACAGACCTCTTAAGTGTCCCGGTGAAGAAAGCATCGGAAGTTGACCTTGTAAAACCCTTGAAGAATTTGATCTCGAGCTTATATTCAACATCGGATAGACCAGAAGACTTCAGCTCTGCCTTAGCTGAACTAAGTAGAACTCGAAGTCAAGCTCTGTCAAAAAATTTAGACAAATCTTTACCAGCCATAGAATTACTTTACAGGTTAAGTAGAATTAGCAGAATTTTACTTTTTTTTCTTTGGATTGTGTATACCTCTATTATCAATTTTAAACTTATTGCTAATTTTTGCTTATAATATTCTTTGCTATACATATAATATACTATATACTATAGCTATAATATTCTTGAGTAAAACATGTTAATTTTATTTTGTAGATATTATGACCAGATTGGTGCTCTGGAGACAAAAATTCCGGCTCATGAGGTCCAGATACCGTTTAAATGGAAGGACGCCTTTGACAAAGGGTCTTTGTTTGGAGGCAAAGTTAGCTTGAGTAAGTAGGTACCTGTTTAAAAGTAGGTAGGTATCATGATGCAGTGGTTATGCTGCAAATGCCTAATGCGTATTAACAAATTGTTTTAATTTAATTACAATATAGCCGTTGCATCTTTGGGTTACGAAAAAGTTTGTGTACTTTTTAACATTGCGGCCATGCAGAGTCAGATTGGGTCATTAAGCAGGATTTCCGATACTGATGAAGAGTTGAAATCTGCCGCGAAATTATTTCAGGTATAATATTTTCGACGAACATTAACATAATTTTTCCACAACATTTAATTTTGGAACTACGATTTAAAGTTCGGTACTTTTTTTTTGCAGAGTGCATCGGGCATTTTCACCCATTTAAAATCAGCAGCCTCTGTTATGGGTGGCCAGGAACCAACACCTGATTTAAATCCAGAGACACTGACTGCCTTGGCTGCTCTTATGATAGCTCAGGCACAAGAGATGTTTGTGACTAAGGCGATTCAGGACAAGATGAAAGATGCTATAGTTGCGAAGCTATGTGTGCAGGCTGATGACATGTATGCAGATGCTTTACGCCTACTTCAAAAAGACACTGTGAAACATCTTTGGGATCGGGAATGGATTCAGACGGTACCGTTGTAATTTTTTTATTTTAAAATATGTTGGTACTTATTTTAAATGACAATGAAAATGAAAAGAATTTTAAATCACAAATAAATGGTTTACTACAGATTGCTGGAAAGCAAGCCGCATATTCAGCTCTGGCTCATTATTTCCAGTCACAAGTGAATGGAGTAAATAAACAAATTGGAGAGCAAATTTCACGCTTAAATCATTGCATTGAATCGCTGAAAGTTGCGCAACAGCGGTCTGGTATTCCAAACTTTTTTTCGGACTATGTCAACAAGGCCACTCGATTGCTAACGGAAGCCAAGAAAGACAATGATTTTATTTATCATGAACGTATTCCTGATGCTAGTAATTTGTCTACCATCGACAAAGTTGCGTCTGCACGTTTGGCAAGACCCATTCCTGTAGCTGAAAGATTATCTACGAATTTCAAAGATTTGTAAGCATTTATTACCTTTCATAAAACCTTTCATTATACTTAATTACATGATTTGTGACTTACAAAACCGTTACTCCTCTTAGGTTTGACGAACTTGTGCCAGTAACTGTTCACCAGGCCATGGCATCTTGTGATGTTCGCAAAACTGAAATGACCAATTCACGAATCGGCCAATTAAGAGAAGCAACTCAACTATTAAATTCAATCCTTGCGTCTTTGAGTCTACCACATGCATTGGAGGATGCTCAGAGCTCCGCTGACGTAGTTCCTCAGTCTCTCATTGAAAAATCCAGAACAGTTTGTGATGCAGGCGGTGCAGCTGCCTTGCAGAGAAGTATCAACGAAATGCCAGAATTAGTGCAACGAAATAAGGAAATTTTGGATGAGGTGAATTATTATATTGAACGCCTCGTGTCGAAATATAATTGATAAAAGTTCTCTTACAAGTTTAATTTATATACTATTTGAACATCTCAGGCTGAAAGAATGTTACGAGAGGAAGAGGAATCCGATAATCAGCTAAGGGCACAGTTAAAGGAAAAATGGACTCGTACTCCATCGGATAAGTTGAATGGAACATTTAAAACTAACGCAGCTCGTTACAGGGAAATTATTAACAATGCTTTATCAGCGGACGAAGTTGTTAGGGGAAAATTGAATGCGCATTTGCAAGCTGTAGAAGTTCTAGGCGGTGGTGAAGCTGCTTTAGCTCAGTTTTTGCCTAAAGATGGTTCAGCTGTTAAAGCCCAAGGGTCAAAATCTGCACGCGATGCTCTTAAGCAATTGATGATGCAGGTATGTAAATGGACACTATTTTGTTTGATTGAGTTGCATTTAACTGGTATAAACAAATAAAGCCGTATGTATTTACCACCTTTAAGATGGATTTTAACTTTCTTAACATTTTCATTGCAATTGTAGGTTGAATCGTTGAGAGCAGAACGAGAAGTTTTAGAATCGGAAATAAAGAATTTGAACTTTGATTTGAAAACACCATTTTTGACTGCTTTGGCTCAGGATGGAGCCGTTAATGAGCCAAATTTATCGACAGAATTACTTGGTCACGCATTTGCGCCTTTGGAAAGACAAGTAAAAGAATCATTAGAAAAGCAAGAGCACATGATTGTGGCCATCCAGCAAAATAGTGATGAATATTTTGGCCGAAGAGCCAGTGGTGAAGATAATGCTAGCCATAGAGAGCAGGTCATGAGGCAACTTGCAGAAGGATTTGACGCCTTCACTGATTTGCAGAATAACGTTAAGGAAGGAACGAAATTCTATAATGATTTGACTCAACTTTTATTGGCCTACCAAAATAAAATCAGTGACTACTGTTTCGCAAGAAAGACAGAAAAAGAAGAGCTTCTAAAGGATGTAACTCGTACTGCTTCTGCTGTTTCAGCTCAACCAGCTGTTCCACCAGCTCGACCTCCACCACCAAATATTTCATCAGCTCCTCCACCTGCCCATAATCCCTATACTTCTGCTCCTGCTCCGCTTCCAGGTCAAACTGCACCAGGAACTTTACCCTACCCCACAGCATACACGCAAATGCCCATGCCCTACCAGGCCCAAGCAACTCCGTATCCAATGGCTTATACACCAATGCCTGCTGGTTATAATCCATATGCTGCCTATGCTCCGGTTCCACCTCAGGGTAAGATAGTGCATTGTTTTTATTAATTCACCATCGTGTTACTTTTTTAACCGATTGAAGTTGATTTAAATTTAAACTTCAACATCTTCAGGCCTAACATTAAATTAATTTTGTTTACAAAATAGGTTACGCATACCCTGTACAGCCAATGGGATATCCACAAGGTCCGCCTCAATATTACCACCCTCAACAGCCTCCACCGCAATAAGCGTACAGTAGGTAGCAATGTGAGATATAATGAGAAGAATCGTGACCTCATTTCGTGTAACGAAGTACTGATTTTTGAGTTCGTGGGGTTGATTGAATTTTGGTATCATCTAAGTTGTGCGGATTTTCTATTTCTATTGTATTCTAGTGTCAGCTATCTAATTATCTTTTCTTGCAAAAATATTTCAATGTAACAATAATACATAAAAGCAACATTGGGCTAAAACTTTTTGTGTTCTTTGTGCGTGTAACTCAGTTCTAATGTAAAGTAATTCTTAAATATTTGAAAGGTCATTCCTTTCCTTGTTTGCCATACTGTTGGATTTACACATACCGAATTGGCAATGGAGTCATTGGACCTACTCCTACTACAATTATTACTTTCAAATATACCCTGGGTTTCAAGTTTACGATACTTAACAATGCCGTTCTTTAATACGCAGTTAATTTTGACCTGTGAGTTTTACTGTTCACCGTGATTATGCAGTTAAAAACATCACGTGTCACTTCACTAACTAAGACACTTAAAAATTCAGAATGTACCTCGATGACTTTTAGAGTCGATCACATGTAAAAGATATATATATATATAATTCATAAATGTAGATATGTAGCTTAGAAACAACATGGTGTATTTTCATTTCTTTTTAAATAGTTGGCTGATCGTCAAAGTTAGAATAAGTAGTATATTATTTGATTGTATAAATAAATCACGTTTTACATGTCTTCATTTGCATGAATCAGACAGATTTCCTTCAGATATTTGATTACGTCACATTAATTGTTATTTGTATGCTGGATCTACGAAAGAAATTTCAGTGTATATAATTATATATATAAGATGGTATAATGTATAACTACATGTTGCAAGTATTAAAATAAAATTGCCTTATCTACGTTTTCAGTCATTCAAATTAATTTTTAGCTGGGAAGCAACGGTGAGAGCTCTTTTGTTATTGGGTACCCTCACCATTCATACACATACAGCACGTACATAAAAAGAAGGCAGCAAATACATTTTTGCGTTTCATAAAACACTAATATTTCTGGAAGCAGTGAGTTTCAGTTGGTGATGTAACCGTTTTACCTAATAATCATAGTTATCTTGTATTCTTGCTAAGAAACGGTTGTGGATTTTTGAATTCATTTAAGTGACTCATTATGACTGCGACCGTTCCAGATAAAGGATTTTTAACCATTTTTGAAGAGGTATCTTACATTTCTCCATTTTATTCGAACTAGAATTAGGATACACAGATCAAAATCAGCAGTCGGACAACGACGTCCACAAACTTCCTTTCCTATAATATTTGATGGCCTTATTGAAAATAATAACGAAATATTTTTCAGCATTTTTTGGGTACTTTCGAACTGTTCAGTATTTTCACGTATCAATTTTTTAAAATGACTATGGCTTTACAATGGTAATTGATACTGCCATTTTGAAAACCCCCAACCCAAGTTGGCTGCCATCAGTACCATGCTGTAGTTCGAATTCAATCTCAGCATCGTTAGTTTTTCTGTCTTGAAAGTTTCGGCGTTAATGAAGATCTGGCTGATTTCAAGCTAGTCCGGATCTTCATAATTCGAAGCATATAATTTCCCCCTGGTACCTGGTTTACTTGTGTGTCTACACTGTGTCTGTCACAATATAATTATCAAGTTCAAAGGTAGCCAAAAGGGATTACATTATTTGTCCTGAGGTTTGTCGAGGTTAGCAGAGATTAGCGAAGACCGTTGAACCGTACCGTAATGTCACAGCATCAGCGACGCACATTATTCAACTTTATATTTTCTAATAAAACAGAACTATATCGTCATACTCGTAGTCTGAAGTTTATAAACGTAGTAATTAAATACCAATCATGAGTAGCTACGCAACTTTTTAACTCATCTGACTGATAGTTCTCAGTTTCTAACCTTACTGATACTGAAATATAATTGTCCGAATTAATTACTACTTGTTTTGCTGCATTCCTGCAGTGAATTTCATTTTTCTGGCAGCGGCAGCGGGCGCAACTCCATCTAAAGTGCTGCTAATCGAAGGCGCATGAATGAAAAAGGCTAATTACAAGGGAAAAAATATTTTCTTGACTTTTGAGTATAACCAATGAGATGTAAGAAAGAGTTTGTTGAATTTGCAGTTTCGACCTAATGCAAATTTTGATTAGTAAACATGCAGCGTTTTAAAAGTCTCAAAAACGTTTGAAATAGCATAAAATCCTTCAATACTTATTGATGTTTGTCTATTTGGCCTGTACTTTTCTAATTGTTGAACTTTATTTCATAAACAATAGGAGCAAAATGAGGAGATACAAGTCCTGAATCTGGGCTGCGATGATTTATCCATTTCAGCTATCAGACTGGTTTCGTACAACTCCCTTAACTTGGAGCTTTTGGAATTGCAAAATTCTTACGCTTACACCGATGTGAGAATAGATTGTTTTGATGGATATTTCCGTGTTCACCACTCCATTTTGGTTGCAGCTTCTCCTACCATAGATCAGTTATATGATAGGGTAAGGGAGCTTATTTTACATTTTATGGGCGGTCAGTCCATTTTTTGGAACTCAGCCTTAGTAGGTTTATAATAATTTGCAATCCTCTCACTACGACTGCTTCAAATTCTATGAAATACGTCTGCAGCCGATTTTCCCCCACTAACACTTGACCCTAGGTTACTACTAAGTATCACAGTCCTAAACCGTAATTAATTGCATTTGCAGAACAACAGAAATAATGCGTCACATAACAACGACCACTACGACGACTACAGCCTGGACGAGAAAGGGCATCGGAAAATTAATTCTATTCAATTTTCTGTGAGGGATGTGGCTGAAATCCTTGTTTTATTTTATGTGGGCGAAACGGTTTCATGCGCTTCTACCAGCCATCGTAATCGTACTCGTGAGATTCTTGGGTTTTTCCGGGCTGAATTATCCAAAGCTGAAATGATGATCCCTTTATGCAAATTTGACCCGAAAGTCGTTGATCGGAAGCGAAAGAAATTCGATAACTATTTCCTGCGATTCAGCTCGCATATGCATAAGATTAACCAAGGTTTTGAAAGAGAAAACTTTATTTCCGTCACTGGCAAAATTCAAGGTAATTAATTTAATTATTTTGATTTTCTCATATTATTTGCCCATTACGTCCCGGTCACTTAGCACTTGCTGCTTAAAACTTTCAAGTCATGTAAAAATTAAAAATGCATACCAACGTTTAACTTTTCAGGTGCTGTTTCTGAAGTTTATGGAGCTGAAGAAGGTGAAAGAGTCGTAGTGCACTATTATGATGACAGCAATCTTTTATTTTTCCCTTGCAACAGCAGGGATTCTGAATCTCACAAATGTCCCCGCTGCTGGGTAGTACTTTCTGATATAAACGAATTCATAGCACATGCAATGGGATGTTTTCGGAGCGAGATTTTCGATGCAAATAAAATCCGTAATGATGAGGTGGATAGCGGCATAGTAATAAGTGTATCTGTTTCTGGTTCCACACAAAAGGAATCTGCCTCCAGTAATTCCAGAGTACCAAGGTATACCATCATTGAGTGTCCATGTTTAACTAATTTATATTCTATTTTTTGATGGTTTCGATAATCTGACTGAGCTCTTTTGTATGTAGGTAGGTATATTGGTATTCATTTGTCTTATGAAATATTAATACATAGGTACATATTAATTACCTGCTACTGTAGTTACCTATCTACTAATATCTCAACGATTTATTTTGTCAAAGCAGATCCAAGGATACGGAAGCGGAAGAAAGTTTAAGACACAAATCTGTTCTGGTAAATGCCATCCCCTTGTCTTCTGTGACTTACAACGTCAGTAGTGGCACCAACCAACCTGGAACGTCCGGAAATACTGTAGAATCCCCAAAAGAACACGAAGAAGAAGAAGAACAGAACATATCGGTGACTGATCCAAATAATCCTACAGAAAGCATTGACGATCATTTGCATACTTCAGAGGGTATGCGGGTTTGTGAAATCTGTAAATGCCTTTTAATAAATTATGACGTTGCTATTGCACACGTGAAGAAATTTCACTTAAGCGAGCAAGAAGCGATTCAATCGGATTATGTCAGAGTTTCTCAGATGGCTCCTCCTTTTAATCCAGAAAAAGATGGTTGCTTCCGGTGCACACTGAAAGACTGCGGCAAAGCGTTTGTCACGCCTGCTGGTAAGTAATCGACAGTTCTATAACGTGTATTGTACTTTTATGAATATTATGAAATATCGAAATTCTGTTCACGTAATCGATCATGTTTTCTAAACTTCAGGTTTCATGCACCATTATGAGACAGATCATAAAATTACACATATGATTCACTTTGAAGCTGATCCATTTCCTTCGTGTGCATTTTGCCAAATGAAATCCAACGAGCAAGTGTCTGCAAGTATAACAGAATTTTTTCGACATGTTTTCGATTGCTTCCAGGTATATTAGACAAACGAATTTATTGATACTATCATTAAATCGTTACTATTAATTCCTAATTTTTGAATTTACTTTTGAATTTGTGCTCTTGTTGATGTATACATATTATGGTGATATTATTAAAATTCGTTTTGGTTGGTTGATCAAATCTTGTATTAACTATGCTCCCTTGGTACAGAGAAAGAAAGCCAAAATGCGTAAAGGCTGGAAGCCTCATAAGAAAAGCTCAAAAACCTATTCAGCACCGGACCCAACATCTGATAAGTGGTACAAACAAATTGACTTCCGCTCTCAGTCTATGACAGAAAATGAAGATCCCGTAGGTGTAGGTGTACCTCGACATAGAATGAAACTGAGAGATCGTTCTCGATCTTTGTCAGTGGTTCAAGATCAAGTACCTGCGCCCCCTATCCCAAACGCAAAGAGACCAACATCCACAAAAGCTTCAGGTAGGTCAAGTCAAGGGGGTAAAAATACGAACGTTAAATCCAAGAAATCCACATCTAGGAATCGGAAATTAAGTCCAGATCCAGAATTCCGTGTTCAGATTCAAAATAGGAACAAGATTCAACGGGATCACGTCAGTCGGAGAGATCAACACGTTGCAACTACCAATGCAAATACACTGAAAAAATCGGATGCAATATTGACAGGCGAGATTGTCAAACGCGAGCAGTCAGTGGAAGCATCACCCTCTAAGGTTATGAAACGTCCCAGATTTGCTTCTACACCAGTACCAATACAGAAATGGTCAAGCCGTCCACAAAAGGATATCACAGAACTCAATGGAAGCCCTATTGCAGGGCCCTCCGTAAATCCAATAATACACACCCAGTACGAAATTTCGTGTGATTCGGAATCTGATGGCAGCATTGTAAGTGTAGCGACGTCACCTAATGCAACTATTATATCAAGGGGTGGAAATAGTGGTAAAAACCTTCGAACCAAAGGGATAGCAGTGAATCCTGCTTATGTATTTCCAGTTTCTCCAGACAGCAGTGGAAGTGCACTTCATTTACGTAGAGTTTAGATTACATCTCTACACTGCTCTTCTTTATATCAGATTTAATAATTTAGAACTTTTGTATTATCAAAGATTAATATTTTTATAAGTAATATTAAGTTTTATTTTAAGATATAGATCTATGTATGTACTAATTCTTACGTTACTACTACTTTATTAATCAGGCTGAAAACTAAGTGTAAAGGTAACAACTAGTTAGGGAAACAAAGGTAATTGATGGACTTTTAGTATGACGGATGGATTAATTAAAAATTGTTTTTAACATTCTCGAAGTATCTAATTAACCAGCCAAACTTTCATCAAGAAACTGACTAACCATAATGTATTCAGGGATTCATTTTTAGAATACATGCTATGTAGACGAATTGTAAACTAATTTTAGGCGTGTCCGCATAATTATAATCAACTGCAAGTACACTAATAATTAATTTAATTCATTCTCTAGTGTTTTTTGTCTCAGATTAATTTGTTGGCCATTTTAAAACGTTATATTTTAATAATGAATTGGACAACATGTGTAAGTAAACAATTCCTTGTTACAAATACACGTCAATACTGAATTCAAAGGCTTCGTTTGAGCATGGGTAATAATATGGGTCGGTGACATGCAACGAACAAAGCTATATATAATACATAAATTAATAACATTACTAAGGCAAACGACTGGTGGTGATGCTATGCAAGCTTAAACTTTGATTTGATGGTAATGAAATAAAGTAGTATCACAATCAAGACCATGTTTATTTATTGTTATCGATGCTGAAGATCATTTTATTCTTTTTGAATCATTGCTTCGTAGGACTTCTGCACGTGTGTGTAATATTGGAACTTTCCATTGTCGTTCTTGAGTTTTAACTTAAATGTAAGTTCCTCATGAGATTATTCATTTACCTCCTTCTTTCGACAGAACAAAACGTTAACAGGTTTACAATAATACAATGTTTTACGTACAAGGATAAATTATGGTACATTTTATATACCTTCACCAGCTAGAATGTTCACGAGTAGAAATTCAATCAATTATACTATCATAATTGTATCATTAATTATTATGATTGCGATCTGTTAATAATGCTCATAGATCTTATTATTTCCTATACACTAGTTTCCGTCATAAATAGATTAATGTCCCTAGCGGCTTCATATTTCAAATATCATAGTAATAATATCAGTACACACATATACTCCAATAAATGCCAACTAAGACCTAGCAAGAATACAAACCACGACGACCTTCATATTCACATTATACTGAAACGGGAAACAACATAAATAATGAAGGAAGAGGCAAACAATATTGGGGACTTTGTAAAATCATAATCGATTCAATGATCCGTATTCATAACCGTACAATGAATGTATTAGTTAATTAATGTCTGCGTATTTTTAAGTACTGAATGTTTCTAACTTGAATAAATTAAAATAATGTAACTATTTTGCATTTCGTCAAAACTGAGCATAATAATATAATAACCCCTCACCTTCACACACATTCGCCCTCCTACTAAATAGTACTTATTAATCTTAAAAAATGAAAATTAATTCAGTCTTTGAAAGTGTCTACCGAGAAAGTGGCCAAATTAAAATCAAACACGACGTACCGTTTAATAGTGAAAATTTAATAATTACAAAGTGAAAGCATATTAGATTATAAGGTAATACTACTTAGTAGGTACATATTGGTGTACAACCTAAAATAATCCTAAATTCTATAAACCGGGTACGTGATTCTTGAATTCGGAACATAAATTAATAATAGAATAGAAAAATATATGCAACAATAATAAGGTAATAATATAAATGGTGATCGGTAATTGGAATATTGATGCTAAAAATTTAAACCCTAGGAACGGACTGTTTCAAATAGTTTGCATGCATTTGACGAGCATGAGCCAAAACCCGTGCCACATTATGTTTTCTCACTAATTTGTCAAAGTACATTGCAGTTTCATTATAATCTAGTTGATTGCGAACAATATGGTCCCGATGTTGAAGCAACAATGTTAAAGAGAGAAACATGAGAAATGAATTACCTCCACCAAATTCTCCTGGTGGTGGTAATTTATTTGGTGGCCGACATTTGTCCTGGAACTCTGGCTCTTCTAATGAGGTTTCATCTAATTCATAGGATTCACTGCAACAATTCCCGCTATCATTTTCAGAATCGTTTGAGCAATCTCCGCTGGTAGCCTTGTGTTCCGGAATGCCTAAATTATTGTTTCCATTGGTGGTTGCCATTGATATACTCGTGGATGTTGCTGAATTTGGGTTTATTGATAGTGTCTTTAATGGGGTACTCGTTTTGGCTTTCGTCTTTTCCCCTGACTCCGCTGGCAATATTTTACTAGTACTGTCACCATTTGGCTTTGACCCTAATTCTTTAATTTTATTATTACCCTTATTATTATCATCGCCTATAATACACGGAGTTTCGGAATTATTTTGATTTTGATTCTGAAATTGATTTTGATTGCTCTGCATTGATAACGATCTATGAAGATTCACACCATTATTTTGGGAGAATTTCGGAGATTTTGGGAAAACAAAATTATCAATTGTGGGAGTCTTCTCTTCTTCATCCACATCTTCGTCTTCATCAGAAAAAACCGACTCATTTAAATGCATATCTCCATCGGGATCACCAGAGTGAGATTTTCCTCCAGTGTTAGAAATATTAGAAGATTCAGAGGAATGTGAAGAGTTTGAGTTGCCAGTTCCATTTCTGGATTTTGGAGGATTTATTAGCCAAAATTCTTTGAGGTTTTTTACCATCTTGGTTGGTTTTGATGAAGCATCCCGGAGAGTAAGAATTTCAAAAGGTGAAGGATTGAGGAAATCTCTACTTGTTAAAATTTCTATCGTTTCATCCATGCTAAAACATCAAATAAAATTCACTGTCATTTTCAATTGAACAATAATTAGCTATGAATAATAATTATATAAAGTGTAGACTGTTTAGGATTTAGGATATGATGATAAAAGTTCATTAGATCATTTTAGCTTACTACCAAAAATAAGTAGGTAACCATCAATAACGCTATGCCATTATTCGGCCAATTTCAAGCATCAAAAAAACAATATATTACTAAAATACTGTAGAATTGCGTAAAAATGTAAAAGTTGAGACTGCAAATGGACAGGTTCAGATTTCAGATACGATCATATATTATCCCGCTATAACAACAAATATTGTATTTAACGTTATATACATAACATTTTCTCCCGAATTTGTATTTATTCTATCCCATAGTTCAAAGTACATCCTCAGATTGACTGATTGACACAGGAATAAAAATATCTCTTTTTAAACAAACACGCCTGAAATACCACATGACTATAAATAAAACTGACTCCGAACTATTTATTTAATTACCTATAGTAAGGTTTTCTATGAGAAGGTTGCGAACATGAAGTAGCAGCACTGGATAATGAATTTTCGTCTAAACTTAAATGTGGGCTTGCTATCTGTCTTCGTGCAGACGCTGCCACACGCCTATGACGTAATTCCAACGAATTCGAAGCAGTTGATGATCTTCTTATAGCACACACTTTCGAATACGACGACGTGAGTGATGGAACCGGGATAGGATTTGTCTGAGAACTTACACCAGTGAATTTGACCTGCAAAAAAGTCATAGATATTATCAAAATAATTACATCGAAATCGAGAAGTTATAATTTTCAAATCGAAATAATATAGGTGTTTTTTTATAATTATTTGGTGTAGATACTCTGCATACTATATGCAGACTATCTACACCTAATAAAACTTCATAAATCTCCGTTAAATTAAATAATCATGACTTACTTCAAACAATGGAACATCTTGAGGCTTATAGGGCAGGGATGCCCATAAAACCTCCATCATTCTCAAACAATCTTCGAAGGCGAATTCCCGTTTCATTTCCAGGAGAAGCCATCGATAGCAAAAAAGTAAATCATCTGCTCCTACTGATTTTAGATACCTCCAATAAATATTGTCGTAGTAAGCCAACGCTTCAGCCAAATGAGCAAACTATTTCATAGGCAACAAACCAACAAATTAACATTCACTATACATTCACCCTTTAATAAATACCATGAGCCAGATAATTATTGGTACGACGCAGTACTGAGTAGTAAAGTTTTAATCAAGATTTACTTTCATAGACATGGCAAGTCCGTCAGAGTTAAAATTAGGTTTCAGACGATCCATTAAAGAACAGAAACATATGTAAGCCTGGGCTTCATCACCCATAGTAACAAGAAGAGGTGAAGCCAAGTCAGACATTCCTTGGCAATATCCAACAGAAGGATGATTTAGAGCGTATCTGTGTTTTAAGGCAAAAAAGTAAATTGATAAGCGAGACCCAGACTATTCACCATTTAAAGGCGAAGTACACTTGTCCTTATTTAAAACCTACATTTGTTTAATTTATTTACAAAGAACGGTCGAAAGGATGTTTAATGCAAATAATGCATTTTTAAATTCCTACTTACGTTGTTAAAATGTTGAAGAGGTTAGCAATGTTTTGGTTATCATCATGACCAGCAAAATATTTTAAATGACGATCCGTTCGTAATACGTCTTTACGCACCATATTACTCACACACATGATCTCATCATTGACCTTAGCAAAGACAATTTGAAAAGAGTGTCTCACAATTATGACATGACTTTTGTGATCATAATTGATTAAAAGAAAAGAAAAATGTCTGAATATTTGTCAAATATCTTACTAGTCCATTTTGCAACGCATTTTTCCATAGATCTCGCAAGTCATAGTAATCTTTAGCTTTATTTCTTACATACTCCATCCGCCCATTTCCAGTAAGTCCACCAGGGTAGACGTTTAACAGATGTTTCCATACAACTTTTCTTAGTGATGGTTCAATACCTCCGTGGTAACACGCAAACCGGAGTTCTTTTGGGCGACACAAAACTCCCGCCGCATCTAAATAGTGGCGAAATTCGACATCGGATAGAGGAGGTCGAGTAGTGACAACAGAAATATCTTCCACGAAAGTCTTTGCTTTTTGAACCCAACGTTCCATCTATGATTACAAACATTAACAAAAATTACCTACCTACATTATTATAATTTATGGGTACATAGAATTGCAAACACTAGTAAGTAATGACTACACAAACTGACATGACACAAACTGCAAGATAAAAGCCACCATAAAAAATAAATTCAGAGGTTACATTAAGTTACTTGGATCACGCATTTGAAATTTTTGCTATTACCGTATTAAAAAAACCAGCGGGGTTAATTTTAGCGTTAAAATTAATAGGGCTGTAGGTTTGTGGTGTGACTGCAGTGCTTCCATTACGCTCGTCTTGATGTTGTCCACCCCCCACAGTTAAATTAGTTGGTTGGCTGGGCTTACTTCGATTATTACAATTATTGTGATTATTGGTTTTTGGACTAGCTGGTTTCGAGTCAGGTCGAATTACTTCCCATTGTTCTTCCTCAACTGATACGGATGTCTCATCCACAAATTGTATCTTGGTATTAAGTGGATCAATCATTAACTGAAGGTCTATAAAAAATATAAATTGCTTTAAAGACTGTATAGTGTACCTGTGACGTGGATAGATTTGCATGTAATTACACTTTTATCGCTAAAGTACGAATTTTCAGAATCTAAAGAACTTAGAACACCCAAGGTATTAATTATAATTAATTATATTCTTAAATTTACCAGGATCAGAAGCAGAAACAAAGGCAGCGCTAAGATCCCAATCAGAAACCATGGGCAAAAACGTTTCGCCACCGAAATCATCCAAAGCACGATAGCTAACTGCAAAGTCTCTGCAAAACACGGATAAGTTTATGTTTTATACTATTATGGAATATATGTAGAGTAATCACAGAACACCCTCATGCCTATTTAATTGAAAGGCAAAACCTTCACAAGAATCAACAGGGCTATGTTCTTGGAGGAGTAAGGCAGTTTCAATTATAGAAGAATGTAATTATCAGTTAAACTCTGGCCTTGAACGATAACGCAGCAAATTAAGATATAGTCAATGCATTCCAAATTCTGTAGTAGTGATATCATGTAACAATAATTGATACAATAAGTAAATGAAATATAATCGAAGGCTCGTCGCTTTTCTAGCAACCGTATAGGTAATTACACAGGCCAACCTCTATTTCATCTCATTGTCACTTGGATTCTTATTTATTGTAAATACAAATAGGTAAATAATAAAATGATTTTCCATCATACAACTGAAATACAAGAACGTAATTGTGGAAAACTAAATATAATTACATTTTACTTTAGTTATACGTAGGAGAGGTACAAATCACGTTGGTGTGTGTTGGCTACGTGTTTAACTGTATCCCTGGATAATAATTCTCGTCCAACTTTGCACGTACTACATTTCAGAATATCTGTTGTAATTAATCCTTAGAATGT
>JAAXYX010003047.1:0-15503 GCA_036851915.1 Ptenothrix huangshanensis | reverse complement strand
AGTAGAAGGGATAGGGAAAACCTGTGTGTCAGGGTTTATGGGCTGTGAGTGGCTGCCTGGGGGTATACCACGCCCCTTGGCCCGCCTCCTTGACACGCCCCTCTCTCTGACACGCCCCTTGACACGCCTCCCTTGACATGCCCCTTGGTCCACCCCTCCCCCTCCCCCTAGCATGTCCTCCCTCTTTAACGACTAGAGTTTTATGGAAAAATACAATTTTGACTAGTCCATATCTTCAAATTATCAGAAGTACCTCACCTAGTGTTCCAAGTACCTTACCACATGTTTCAAGCACCTTACCAGTATGTATATACTATGTAAATTAATAACCGGTCATTGACCTAGAGTTTTATGGAAAAATACAACTTTGACTAGTCCATATCTTCAAATTCTTAGAAGTACCTCACCGTTTGTTCCAAGTACCTTACAACATGTTCCAAGCATCTTACTAGTATGTATATACTATGTAAATTAATAACCGGTCATTGACTAGGACAATGACCGGTTATCAATGACAATATTTTTATACTCATTTAATGCTAACCAGGTTAGCAGAGTGAGGTAGAGTGCTTGAATTGATGAGCAGGGCTAGGGATCGAATATGTCTAGGGTCAATGGCTGTTTATTTAAAAGTTGTTTCTACGATATATATAACCATAGGCAATGACCTTTTTCAGGGGAGAATGTGTGGAATGATGTTAAATTTGATACGTGGTACAGGGTGCAAGGTCAGGTAAGTATATATCAAGTAGAAAAAAAACAAAACGTTTTTCCCCTATAAAAGTGGGGGTTTTTTTTGAAAGAATTCAGTTGATAGTTAGATCTGGTTGTGAAAGGACCATATCTATTGCTCAGTTGATTTGGTACTATGATGGAGTTGGACGAATACGACGGACCTGCTGTTGCTGCTGTTGAAGACGAAGCTGGAGTCGAGGACTTATACAGACAACGAGTACAGGCGTCCTTCCCCCCACTCGAGGTTTCGTATCAAAAATTTAAGGCGCTTGGAAAGGGGCGATGGGATCCACAATTGGAAAGACTAATTTTGACTCATATCGACCTCATCAGGGATAGAATGTTTTGCGAAAAGGCTCGTCTCTTCACGTATTCGTTTCCTATTTGCTGGCCGCGAAATCGTCCGTCTGTGGCGAAAATGGCTGCTGCTGGTTTCTTCTTCACCGGTTTGGACGACATGGTTAGTATTTCAAACCAAAATAATTGCGAACAGTTGTATGGAATTGCAATACAAATAACCTAATATTTGGTAATTATTGTTTTTGTTTTAGGTAGCATGCTTTAACTGTGCTGTAATTCTGGCTGACTTTGAGGAAAATGAAGAACCGTGGTTGGAGCATATGAAGCATTCAAAGCAATGTACATTTATCAAATTTATGCCTACGAATAACGTGAAATTGCCTACTACTGACTTGGAAGTGTTTAGAAACCGAGCTGTTCCAACATCTGTTTACCAGTTCTTCAAGAATGATGCGGTAAAGATGCATTATAGTGCAAGAGATCGCATTCTTTTTAGCACCTTTGGTGGACCATGTTTTCCTGAGATGGGAAATCCTGAGTTGCGAAAAAGATCATTTCTTGAATATCATTGGGACGAATCAACTCGCCCATCGATAGATGCTATGGTGGAGGCTGGATTTTTTCAAAAAGGCGGACGGGATTGGGCAGTATGTTTCCATTGTGGTGACGGATTTACAAACTGGAAGAGAACTAGTGATCCAATTCAGGAGCACAAATATCATTATTACTCATGTATGATGGCTAAGATTCACTCTCATCCACCAACTGAAAATAATCAACTACAGGAAATTGCAAACATGAGTAAGGAGGATTTAATGAGAGAAGTGGAGGAATTACGTGAAAAACGTTATTGTAGTATTTGTCCAGATGCAGAAGGTATTGCTAATTATGCAATTATTTCATGTGGTCATCGCTTTTGTAAAATGTGTATTCAGCGAGTTTCAAAATGTCCAGTGTGTAGAAGCAAAATTGACGAAGTTTTAAAAGTTTGGTAATAAAACATCATATGATGCAAATTTTGGATTCAGTCGATTTTTAACATGGCATCTTTTAACATAACATTGCTTAGCGATGCATCAATGTCATATTTCCCAGAAAATAGAATTTCACATTTTAGAAATAGACTGTTACAACGTATTAACCTCGATTCGCAATGGAAAGTAGCATTAACATCTTGCTCCTATATCAATCCAAATATTATCATAAGCAAAGGAGAAGTTATTGCTACGGCATATATAAACATTGAGAATAATCCGTTCGGTACACCATGGAATCATGTTGTTTCGAGTTTGTCAAACCTTACTGTAGGTATTAACAGGCGTGGGGAAAATCTTAAAGCAAGGCGATTGGAAAGTGATTTAATAGCTCCTGAGAATTATACGGATTTACCACGCTTTTTAGAATATCTTTCAACCATTGGCCCTGATAATTATACCATGAATGAACATCAGTATGTTGTAGTTAAAAAAAACTTTGGCAACACTTCGATCATTCATGAAATCGAACTATCTGAAAGAGTGATACAAATTCTTGGGCTACAAGATGGAGTAGATGATATTGGATTTCACAAGACCTCCAAACCAGAAAACTGTACTGTGTACCAAGGCTTTACTAATGTAAATCGTACACCAATATTATTTCGAAAAGGTGAAAAGTTATTTACCAGAACTCTGAATGAAGCATCACAAAATTATATCCAGCCAATAGATACTATCAATCTTGTTGAAGTATTACGCACTTTTTACTGGATGCATGGAATAAGATATAAAGAGGATACTTTTAACTATCTACTCCGACTCCAGGGGGAAGAAACTATAACTTTGTCAGAAAAATTAAAAAAAGTGCTAGGATTAGAAGGAATAGAACTAAACGGAAACAGGTTGCAGAGTATGAGTTACAACACACAAGTTTATCTGTATGAAGGAGAAGCAATTGTTGGAGTGTCCAAGGAAAAAGCTAAAAAAGATTTTACCAGATTGGACGAGTTGTTCGACGAATTAGTAAGACTAAAAGGTTTTAAAAAATGGGAGATCATAAATAATAAATTTATTCTTACATCAAGTACAGGGATTGAAAAAGAACTAGATAATATAAACAACAATGTTGTCGCGTATACTGGACTTGACAATTTTACTAGGTTATCAGATGCTCAATACTCACGACTTTTTAAAATTGTTCGTGGAAAACGTACTGCTTTCCCAAGCTTTGGACGTAGTATACTTTTTGTGTACTCTGACATAGTAAAAAATCAATATGTTGGAGATGTCATGGCGCCTCTTTTAAGAAGTATGCCATTTAAAACTAACAAGAATGAATTGTATGAACACGAGTTTTTGAATCCTCAATATTTGCCTGTTAGTCGAGAAACGATTGATGATATTTACATGTATATAACTGGTGAGGATGGTGAATATATATCATTTGATAGTGGAACGTTTAAGGCGACACTTAATTTTCAGCAAGTTTATTAAAAGAAACAAGAAATGGATTCTTATATTTTAACGGGAGGATCTCATACTCCTGTACTGGCTTATAGAGGAAGTCGTGTTCGTCAAAAAGGAAGGGGAATAGGAAGTTTTTTTGGAACAATATTTAGACGATTATTACCACTGGCTAAGCAGTACATCCTTCCTCATGCAAAAAATACTTTAAAAAACATTGCTATAGACGTTCTTGGCAATGGGAGATCTGTTCGAGAGAGTGTCAAAGCCAGATCTATGGAGGGTTTAAAAGACGTTGGTAGAAATATAGTTAATCAGTCGGGATCTGGAGCTTCACGTAAACGTAAACGGTCTAGAAGTAAAAGTATAAGTAAAAAACGTCAAAAAAAGTCAAAAACCAAAGCTCAAAACGGACGTGGTAAAAAGAAAAGTACAACAAAATCAAAAAAGAAAAGTACACAAAAATCAAAAAAAACCAAAAAAGTAGTACGGAAAAAAAACAAAGTTAGTTTTAAAGGTATATTTGATTAAAATGGCTAAAGCAAGTAGTTCCAAACAACATTACCTCCGAAGTGACTTAAACGTTTTTGATGAAGAAGGATACGATCTGTCTGTTGTTAGTTCTCAAGATGTGGAGGTCTTTCCTGGCACTGCAGTAACAGAGCCTTCAGCCCCACATTCTTATCATCTAAAAGGAACTGAGTTGCATTATGTTGACTTGTCCAAAACGAGAATGTACTATCGGTGCAAAGTTTTATCAGCAACAGGTACTGCCAATGCAGCTACAATTGTAGTAGCTCCTGTTAATAACATTTTACACTCCATGTTTAAGTCGTGTACTGTTTTTATTAACGATGTACAAATAACCCCAACTTCAGACAACTATGCGTATAGATGCATTATCGAGAGAGAACTACTTTTTTCCAAAGAATTTAATAAGACTCAATCATCACTTGCAGGCTATTATAAGGAATCAGATCCTGAAAGCACTAATCATACAAATGGTGACTCGTACCAGAAACGATTTGACATGACAAAAGGAAGCACAGAATTTGAAGTCATAGGAAGACCACATGCTGACATTTTTACCATGTCACAGTTTCTACCCCCCGGGTGTGATGTCCGTGTAATTTTTAACCGTAGTCCAAATGCGTTTTGCCTACATGTTCCAGCACCTGGTTCAGGTAATCCTGTTCAATATCAACTACAATGTCTGGAATCGAAAATGATTTTTGTTCGACATAAAATCCTACCAGCTATTGCTTTAAAACACATCAAACTTTGGGAGAGTAATCATTTGGCAAACTACAACTTAGGCAGAGTAGATGTCAAAAGTTACGCTCTTCCAACTGGAACACGAACTCACATTAATGAAAACGTCGTCTCAGGCCAGTTACCAAGTAAAATTGTAATCGGAATCGTTACATCAGCAAATACAATAGGATCCATTTTGACAAATCCCTTTATATTTGCTGATCATAGTCTAAGCTATATTGCTGTTTCTGCTTGTGGGGATGAGTATCAGAACCATGCACTAAACGTTGATTTTCAAACAGCATCGTTACGTGTTAAAGAGGCTTTATATAACCTACACGAGGCATTAGGAATTTCAAATGAAGACTGTGGTATCGACCTAACAGAAGCTGACTATGTTGCAGGAAGAGCACTGTTTGCATACAACCTTTCATCTACAAACGATGGACTCTCTGTTCCTCGAAGTGGAAATGTGAAAATCGAGCTTAAATTTCGAACGGCAACGACAGAACCGTTAACAGTTTTTGTTTATACCGAAACACAAAGTGTTTTACATATTGATAAAAATAAGAATATTTTTTGGAATGATTTTCAATCATGAATACGAGCGAGATTGCCAGTCATCTTTATGTAATTTCTAACAAAGGTCAAAATGCTCAGTTTGATGTACTAGCTAGTGACGAGCTATTAAACTTTAAAATAAGAAAGTACCCTGTATGTTTAGTTTTAAATACGGATCCTAGTTACAAAGCCGGTCATCATTGGATTAGTCTCTTTATTCAGGACAAGAACTCTTGTATAGAAATGTATGATTCGTATGGAAGAGGAATAAGTACATGGAGTGATGATTTTGTGGACTTTGTAAACTCTCAACGTAAGTGTTTACTTGAAAACAATGTAAGATTACAATCTTATGATTCTGATGTTTGTGGTTTTTATGCCATATTCTTTTTATACAAACGAATGTGTAGATGTCCACCTGTTACAATATACTCTAAATTTACTAGCAATTACAAAAAAAATGATTCTGTTGTAAAACAATTTATTTTGTTAAGAAAATATTTATTACCTTCATCATGTATACATACTTCTATAAATCAGATGTGTAAAATATTCAAAAAATAATAATAAATTTACATTGATTTCCAATTTGAAATGTTGACTTTTATGTGACGCTTTGTTTTTTTCATTCCATTTCCATGTCTCAGTATACGTCTTGTTGGTGTTGCATTTATAAGCTCGCACATGCTTTTGGGAAATAATTTATTTAGAGGTAAAGTTTTGTTATTTTTGAGCGCATCAAGCACTTCGCGCAAACCAGGCTGTTTTGCTGTAATTTCACGTCGAAGATTTTTTATATTTCTTAATGAGTTAATAATATCAGCAATATCGGAATTAGGAATTACATTATTATTCACCAAAATTTCATTGTTTTCATTAAATGATACTCCAGCACGTTCAATCCAAGACTCAATGCGATTTGTCTTTTTTTGTTCACTATCCCACCGTGACTTTGGTGTTTCTACTATTCTTACAAAAGGTTTCAACGGTGGTGGGCTAGTGGGTGCCTGAGGATGTTGCACAGCTGGCTGAGGATGAGCCTGAAGAATACCAGGCTGAGGAGTACTAACATTATTTTCTATATTCTTTACAAGTAGTGGTTTATTCTCTTCGTGCTCTCGTTTTGCTCGATGTTGTTTATTATAAACCTCGTAGAGAAGTTGTTTTATATCATCAGACACATTTTTGTCTTTTAAAACTTCATTCTTAGTTTCCTGTAACATTTTGTCTTGATTTCCTAATCGATTCATGAGAGAATCGTAAACAGCCTCTGTTACTAATTTCATTCGTTTAGCTGCCATTAAAGTTAGTTATATAATTTGAGAAACCAAAGTTGATGCTAGAGTAGCTAAGACAGGTAGTAGTATAGATCCTCCGCTTTGTAAAGTTTTTTTCTTTTTTTGAATTGGTACTGATTTGAGGGACAATAATTTGAGATGTTTTTTGTAGGGACGTAGTTTTGCAAGTGAACGAGATGTAAGAGGTATATTGCCTATTAAAATGTTTTTTGCGCATTCGCATATAGATTTAATTTCATCACGAGATGCGTTTTTAATGTTTAATTTACATTTAGATTTATTTTTGCACCTATTTATAAATTTTCGATTTTCAACGAGTCGCTTCATGTTTGTTGGTGTAACTTTTATATGTAACTGAGAAGTTGGTAATCTTTTACATCATTTAAAATACTACATTCGAGCATAATGGAACAAAAAATAAGACGACTCTATGTAAATCCAAAATTCAGGGGAAGTTTTTCTGGGTTGAAAACATTCTCTCGTGCACTTGGACCAAAGTATGATAAATCTGATATTCTCTCTATCTTAAAAACAATACCTACCTATACGCAAAATCGTCCTGCCCCCCATAAGTTTAAAAGAAGAAAAGTAATTGTGTATGACATCGATGAGCAACATGTAATGGATCTAATTGACGTTTCTAAATATTCTAAACAAAACAATAACTGCAAGTTTCTACTTGTAATTATTGATTGTTTGAGCAAATATGCATGGGTTCGGGGACTAAAAAATAAAAGTAGTAAAGAGGTTTTGAAAATGTATATAAAAATAATCAAAAAATCTAAGAGAATACCAAAACGCATACAATGCGATCGTGGAAATGAGTTCAAGGGCTCATTTAAGACCTACTGTGAAGAGAAAAATATAAAAATTTTCCATGTTGGTTCGGAGTTAAAAGCATGCACTGTGGAACGTTTGAATCGTTCGTTACTAGAACGTATAAGTCGATTTCTTATACATAACAAAATAAGGCGTATGACCAAAAAAAGTAAAAATGCTTATAGATTTATCCATGTGCTACCAAACATTGTTTCCAACTATAATCGATCATACCATTCCACAATAAAAACTAGTCCTGCTTCAGTGAATAAACAAAACGCCTTTGACATTTGGTTTAAAATATATGGAAAAGAAAAGCTAACAAGTAACAAAGTGCCAAAGTATAATGTTGGGGATTCTGTTCTTATTTCTATATACAAGGATATTTTTGAAAAAGGTTATAATAAAAAATTTCATACTGAAGTTTTTAAGATTCACAGAATACTGAATTCTAATCCTCATATGTATTACTTGAAAGACCAGAATGACAAGGAAATTGAAGGAGGATTCTATGCACAAGAGTTATCACATGTTTTGCATTCTTAGCAGGTATATAAAGGCCCAACTTGTGAGTAAACTGCTCATTCAGTTGCAGGACAGAGTAAAGGACCGGTCAAAAGGTACGTAAAAAAGTTGTTCCAAATGCATTTTTATACCATGTTTTCATTAGTTAAACTGTTTCAAAAAATTTGGTTATTTTTCAAATCTTGTGCTAAAGGCAAATCATCGGAACAAAGCAAGGAAAAATATTTTCAAGACGAGAGTATGGCAAATACACAGAGCAAGTATTTGAGAGAAGAGGACATGGCTGACTCGCAAGATATCTCGAATTTTGCAGACGAAGACTGGAGTGGTATGGACTTTGACGAATGGGATAGCTATGAAAATGACTTTGCACCCGCCCCCCCAAAAAACGAAGCTAAGACTCGGAGTAATGGAACCATCTCTTCTACATCTAACAACAATTTCGGTATGTCTACATTTTGAATTTCTGCCTGCCTAACAGTATTAAGTTAACAGGTCTAGAAAATTAAAAAAAAATAAACGTTTACTGTTTTTTTCCCAGAAAATCGAGGTTCCAGCTCCAATGAAGAGTGGAAAAAAACGGACAACAGCTTGAAAATTTATTATTCATCTTTTCAAAATAAAAATTATATAAGTATGAAAAGGACTGCTGTTAGTGGTAGAGTAATGAATGTCAATTTTGATTCAAACGATATTCCATATGTTATTAAAACACTTGTTAGATATTATCTTAAGTTTAGAAATCCACCAAAATATTTATTAACTACTTTAAAACAATGTACTCATAATGTTTTGCAAGAAAAATCTGTTAATCGTAGAAGAAGTGAATAACCTTGTATTAAGTTATTGAACTCAATGCATAAGGCTAGAAGCTTGGGTACCTTGTTTAGGTTATTGAACTTGGTAGATAATAATGATTGAGGTACTTTGTAAAGGTTATCGAACTTGGTCTTACATTTTACATAGTAGATAATAATGATTGAGGTACTTTGTAAAGGTTATCGAACTTGGTCTTACATTTTACATAGTAGATAATAATGATTGAGGTACTTTGTAAAGGTTATTGAACTTGGTCTTATATTATACATGGTTGATAATAATGATTGAGGTACTTTAGTAAGGTTAATGAACCAGATGCCTTGTTCCTTGTGTTGATAATAAATAACAACCCCACAGTTTGTGAGGTACTTGAACAGTATAAAAGAGTGGGTGCGCATACATTTTTTCATCAGTTGCTCTGAAGCATTTGTACTTTCAACATCTCATCTTAGCATTTCTACTATGGACAGTTGCACGACCAACAGGGTTGATAGTGGCATTGACAGTGTCACTTGCATGGGCAAATCGTGTGAAGGATGTAGGCTCCAGCTACAAGCAGAAGAGTTTCTCGAATCCGAATTGCTAAAAGGACAAACGACAATGGAAAAGGAAAACCAGGAGTCTGGAGTCATGGACGAGAGTAGTCAACTTGGTGAGGCAATGGACTTTGACGACTTGCTTAAGTTTGTAGACAGTCAACCGAGTGGATCAAGAGTTCCATCAAAAGGGACAAAAGTTCGAGGAAACATAAAATCCCCGCTAGTTGGTACGTTACTTTTTTATTACATTGCTTATATAATACTTAATTATGCTTCATTACAAATGTCTGCTTAACAGATCGTGTGAAGCAAAAAGGTGGTAAGAACCTTACATACTTGAGTCAGCAGCTTGGAATACAAAAACAGCTAACTGTTGGCAAGAAAGGGAAGGTCCAACTTCTACCAACTCGTCGGGACGATATTGACGAGATTAAAGACCTTTTTACTGGAGGGGAAGGAGTTGAATCTTGTACGAGCTCATCATCTAAGGACAAGTGTCGCCCTTTTAAATTTCGAGTTGATCTTAGCCGACGTTGTGGTCATTGTGACGAAAGAAACATCAAAATTACTCAGGGAAAAAATGTTGTAAAATTGGATTACATGTCGTTTTTATTTCTTGCAAACAAGTTGGCGAGTAGTCGTAAGATGTGTCAAAATGCTAAAAAAGTGTACATGCGAACACGATTAACATTGTAATTTCAAACATTTTATTTCCTTGTAAATACTACACAATCATGATCTGGAAAAACATTGCTACGAAACCTATACTTATCATTTTGATACTGGGAACAATCTATGAATAAAAAACCATGACTTTTCGAACAAATACTTTGTTTAAATGCCTCCTCAATCAAATTACATTTTTTACCACAATTCATTCTCATACCTACTTTATTTACTACCTGTGTCTCGCTAGGATTTTTGAACAAACATAGATACTTTGCATTAGTTGTAAGAGTGCGCAAACCTTCATAAAAGAAATTCTGGGTTATGAAAATTATGCTACAGTTGCGATGATGTGATGTTCTTACAAATGCGTTTAACACATCTTTTGATCTTGAAGCCTCTTCCATTACATCATCAAGGACGTATAGGTAATGCTCGAGAAGATCATTTCCATAGTCATCCGGTAGTCCATAAACAAATTCAATGTTGGGACATATCTGTTTGAGTTGGTTATGCAACTTATCTTGCTTCACACCGTAGCAGAATACAATTTTTTCAGGGTTGGGGAAAATAATTTCATTTCTTCTTTCTTATTATCTCCTTTGTCAGTTCGCTCTTGCCAGATTGACTTGGTCCTGAAATCACCATAGTAAATGGTGCATGCAAAGATGCGTCATATGTTTCCACCTCCATTTTATGATTTATACTGATGCATAGAATTTAGGTATTACAAACTAAATACTCAAAAACCGGTGTATATACATTGATATTTTCTTTTATTCCATATTATACATATTTACATTTTTACATTCTTACATTTTTAACCTATATAGCACAGGCACCAATACAGACCTTATCATGACAATCTTGATTTTTGTTATGTGCAATGTCTTGTATTTTTCTATTACCATATGACAGACTTTTATATATATTTACCAAATACCTTTTATTATCAAATTTATTTAGTCCTTTTTTAGTATACTTTATAGTGTAAGTTCGATGTCTTAATGATGTAGTTCTACATGCTTCTACAGTTGAAGTGGTTGTGCTATTTAAAGCTAACAAGTATTCATCAAAACGTTGATGTTATTTGACCCAGTGTCTCGGAATACCTTTTGCTTTTTTCTCTTCAACACCCGACTCTGTTCTAAAAGCGTACATCTTAGCCTTAATGAAACATATTTCGACAATAACACCATCTGAACATGTCTCATCCATGAATTTTCCAAGAACTTTGTGATTGGTACTTTGAAAGAAGAAACTTTGCAAACTGTCCAGTCGCAGGATACTCGGATAAATCGAACAAATGTTTGTTTGTTAACATATCTTCGTAAACAACAAGTTCCTTTCCTTTTTCACCTTTTACAAATACTATTAAGGAATCTGTATCTGTACCCACCAATCGAACGTTTGCACCGTACTGTGATTCTAAAATAATTATAAAAAAATTCGTACATAAACGTTTTTGAAATATCAAGACAACACACACCTGTGAATATCGGCTTATCCATATAGACACTTGTATTTCGCAAAACAAAGAGAACAATATCTTCATTTATAACTATAATATTGTCCAGATTAGACCGTTTTGTAAAATTATTTGCACGGTTGCCATGATTCCAATTACAATACTCTACATTATTCGACGTTACCACCTGAATCGTCTGTCTTTTTCTCTTCTGCTCAATACTTTTCCCAAAAATACTGTTAATTATTAACTTGTAAAAATCCTTGTCAAATTTAGAGGTTGCTCGTATTCTTTCATTCGTAATAAACGAGATAAAATCACGCAACCATGGTTTTTGGACAAATCTTAAAATTTTGTGTATTTTGTCTATTTTTGCGCCTAGTTGCACATACTGCTGTAAGTTTCGTACGTGTAAAATGTAATTTTTTTTGGGATGCAGATCTAGAATAAGCTTTTCAGTTCTTAAACTGTTTAGATTAACATCCAGCTCATGTTGCAAATAATTTTGATAACAAGACAGCTCTTCCGGATTGACACTACGTTTCACGGGCATTGGAGGGAAATCGTCTAAATATGCATGTTTCTCAGGAGGTATTGACACATCACATTCAACAAAATATGAATACATGTCATCGTTTTTAATACTTTTCAAATAATTTGTGTTCCATTTTTTCAACTCACTATCTTGCAACCAGCAAAATGAGTGCACTGGAAGACTTTCTGACAAAGCAGTTGCATACAATGCATTGCAATCTACATACAGCAAATAACTATCCTCCTTGCTTTTGTCATATGTCTGCATATACTTGTTATTTGCGCGAGCATATCTTAGACTCCCACTAGATGCATACCCACCTCTCATTCCACTTTCCAAAAAAAGATGAATATCAGGATCTGAAATTAGCTCTAACTCAGTCTTTGTATACTTAAGAGCAGTTTGCCATGATATACTTGGTAAAGAAACGTACTTACAAGGATCTAAATTAAACTTTGTCATAAACAATTTGCGAAAATTCATAAAAACATCTGTCAAAATTGCAGTGTCAAGTAAGTTATATAAATCTAAATATTCACCTAGATTTTGTATTTTGAATACTCTCCAGACTAGTTTTACGTGTTCATAGTCATTATCTGAAATTCCGGATTCGGTCAATGTTGAATAGAACTCATCTTTGGAGGGAATATCAGTTCTTGCAAAATCTCGAACACATTTAATAGATGAGTATGGAAAAAATCCTTTTTTGTATAACAAATGCATATGCTTGTCTAGATCCGGAACTTTAGCCCCATAAACCGACCTAAATATATGTCGAGTAGCATTAAATCTAGTAGTATCTAATAGACTTGATAACTTGTCTAGAGAAGAGTTCAAAAAACGAAGAGAATCAATAAATCTAATATGATTCATTGAAATGCTAATAAACTTTTCAGATGATAATGGGATAACTGAAATTTTTTCTACCTTTGGATGATTTAAATTTTGCACAATTGGATGATTGTCATATCCTGTGAGATTATGCATCACAATTGGTATGTACTTTGTCCACGAGCCTAGAATATTACATTTTTTGCATGCCCAACCCACAAAGTCATAGGTATAATGATCATGATGTAAAACAATCTCATCTTCAGGCTTCATAACCTTTTCACAAAAATAACATGTCTCACCATCTTTTGGTTGACTGTAAATATTAGGCATGTTTAGAGATGCTTTCTTTTGTTTATCTTCTAAGTCCTTGTACAATAAATCGGTGTAAGAAATTATGTCGTCAAAAAATGTTGCCATTACATCCTCATCTTTTGATGTTGCATGATATACTTTATAGTCTTTAACTTCATCATCGGGACCAATACAGACGTAAGAATAACCGCAAACGACATGTTGTTCAAGATACTTTGTGTTGCCTCCAGTCTGACTTTCACAAAACCTAAAATAACTTTTGTCTGGAATTTTCGTTGTCGTTATACCTTTTTTATTTTTTGTTGGCACTAAAAAGGACTCAAAATCACAGAAAATAGCATAGGGTGCGGGTATCATACCTTTAAAATCGTCAAATTTAAGCATGGTGCCAAATTTAGGAAACACGGTTTTTTGAGCCTTAATTTGAACACATCGTTCCATATGTTTCATCTTTTTGTCCTCATTTTTAAAGGAGTTAAGACAGTGGAAACAAAGTGAATTTTGCCCACCTTTAAGACCGAGCAGAGCTCCGAGATCTTTAACCCAGACATAGTGTTCTTCGTTATTTTGCTCTAGAAGGAGCAACGTAATTTCCTGACATACTGGATCTTTGTTTCGTGTCAGGTAAAGAGGAGTTAACTTACTGCGTATGCTAGAGTTAACTTTTTGAAATATCTGTGATGCAGTTTTATACTCTCTTTCAGAAAACGTCAGTGATTGACCGGTTTTGTTTTGAATTTCAACTTCTAACCGTTTTCTATATTCATTATGACTTTCATTGTCAGATTTTTCAACTTCATGTATTATATCTAGCAAGAGAGGGTCTAGATCTTCTCGAAAGAAATTTGGTTTCTTCTCCCCTTTATTAGCATCATATCCAAATACATTTAAGGATAGATGTGGATTATTTTTTTCAAATATATGAATTTGGTTAATTCTGACAGGGAACTCAAGATTATCAAAATTAATACTACGTAAGCATTTTTTGGACCTAGCTTGTTTTCGTAATTGAATCAAGCTACGCTTATTGTTACGATTGGTGGGAATGGGATTTCGAGTAGTTATATCAACCGCAGATAGGACAGCCCACTTAAAACATGCTTCCTTGTCACTTTCCTCAGACGTCATACCTTGAGGTTTAAGCTTGTCCGCCTCAAATGTTGTCTGGCTATTGTCAACATTGACAACAAATTTTTTTCTATATTCTAATAACCATGGTAGCTTAACAAACCCCTTGCCAGTTAATAAATTTAGCTTTGAAATAACAATGTCAACATCGTTAATAGAATGAAGAGAGACTCCAGAGCCTAATTTAAGAAAGTCTTCGATTCTACTATCAAGTTTTGTAAAACAAGCATTAATAAAAAATTCTATGTCATTTGGATTTACAAGTGTATGCATAAAGCTATTAACAATATGGGAAAACAGCGTACCATCCTGCTTTTCAAATGTGCAGTGCACGTTAACAATAGCTTTCATGCTTGGGAAGGAGTTAAACACATCATGCAAAGCATGTGTTAATGGGTCTTTAATAATTTTAAGCAGTCTTGCTACAGAATTAATATAACTTCCTATACCTGCATTAAAATTTTCCAAATTTGTAGTTAAGTTCAAAACATTGCCACCAGTAATTCTTTTAGTTGTAAATACTGGTTTCTCAAAGCCGGTACCAAATTGTTCGGTGTCAGATTCATCAACTACGTATTCAAAGTTGTGTACGCTCTTGAAATGTAGGTCTAGAGCTGCGCGATCTTCATATGGAGTATCACAAGCTTGACAAACATAAATACCATAAAGTCGTTCACTTCTGTATGCATGGTTAAGTATTTGCTTGTTTATGTCATTTTGAGCATCACGGTAAGTTGTTGCACTCGCATCATCATCATCATCTTGAAATATTGATGTGGATAATTGGTGTACGTCATCTTCATGCGTGGAAAATGTTGGCGATGCAGATGTATAATCAGCATTGTCCTCGAGACATATGCTACTGTCGGAAGGTACTGGTGAAGTCGTATCGTCAAAGAGTGAGATGGACGATGAAGAGCAGTTGTTCCATACGTCTCCAAACATGGAAATGGATGTATTTTCTGGAGAACATCCAGGTGAACGGTTGGGAGAATCGGTTACTATAAATAAAGGATTAGACTTTATACAAATTTCACTTTTTTATGCAAATTTACCTTTATGCAAATTTTGAGTTTTATGCAATTTTTTTAAAAAATCTTGATTCAAAAATAAAGTTTTTATTTTTTGAGAAGTGAAGAATTTTTGAAAAAAATACAAGTTTTTTGGGAAGTGAAAAAATTTGAAAAAAATACAAGTTTTTTGGGAAGTGAAAAAATTTGAAAAAAATACAAGTTTTTTGGGAAATGAAAATTTTTGAAAAAAAATACA
>JAAXYX010003046.1:0-15505 GCA_036851915.1 Ptenothrix huangshanensis | reverse complement strand
GAAACGTAACCTTCTCCAGCCTCATGATGGAAATGGTGTGGGATTTTCGAGACATGTTAATGTTAATGGAAATGTTAATGCTGGAGCATTCGGAAGCAATGCTGACTTGACTTGACTTGACTTGATTCCATAATTTAAAAGAAAAACTACATGAAAATGGTACGAGGGTAAAGTTGTTGAGGTAGGGATGAAAAGAAATAAGAAAAAGCGAGAAATGGAATGGGTTGGGGGAAAGAGCAGGACAGGGCAGTGGAGAGAAAGAAGAAATGTTAGACGAGTGAAAGGAGCGTGGGAGAAAGTTTGGAAGGGGAATCGGAGCTGCAGGTGATGTTGGGAGAGGGAAAGTAGGTAAATGTAGAAAGCAATTATGATAACTGAAAGGATAGCGATTGCTCGCTGACTCTTGAGCGGACTCTGGGGATCTGAAATTACTTGGAACTACTGGAAGAATCGCTCGTTGTCGTACCTCAATAGAATTGTGAATGGGAAGGTAATGCGGAGTCTCGTCTACCTGTCCCAACAGCCGCTGCTGTTACAAATCGATTAAAAATGTATCGAATATGCCGTGTCATGGGAAAGGACTGGGAGCAAGTGGATCTAATAACACTGTCGAGTTGATTTCCCTGCAATTGAAATGAAATGCGTAGGCCAAGTTTCACCAAAGTTCAAGTCCAAGAGATGAAATCAAACGATTCGGATCGGGAGGGAGTGCATAGGGAGAAAATAGAAGATGCTCGCTCAGGCCTATTCGCATTCCACAGAGCGAAGGATGACTTGACTACGTGGGTTTCAAAGAACGGTTATGTGAGAGGAGAGCACTTTGTCTCTCTCCCTCTTCGCTTACACGTGTATTCTTTTTCATTTACTCACCAACTCACCACTTTCTCCTTCTCTCTGCTCCACATGCTCTTGCTAATCCCGTCACGATCCCCAACTACTTTCCATCCACTCTCTCCCAACTCCTCCATCTCAACCAAAACTTCCAAAGCTCCAAACTTTACCAATTTTATTCATTTTGTTGTGCTTTTCTCAGTTACATTATGCAGATGCAGGTTGTGGTGCTGAGGAAGTAGAAGTGGCTGTTTGAGGAGTACAGTAGCTTCCATTGAATAAGAGGAGTGAGTGTGGCAGTGGCTGTGGCTGTGGCATAAGAGGATCATCCGAGTTGTCAAGAATTTCCAAGTGTGTCTAGAAAAATGGGAATTAATCAAAGGGGCATAGGAGAAAGTTGTAATGTGAGTCTTTTCCTGATTTATTGCCCAACTTTTCAAGAGAGATTTGTCAGAGGATTTTTATGAGGAGGCAAATGAAAGAGTAGTCGTTTTGGAAGAAACATGAATGAGGAGAACATGAACATGACTTTATCGGTGGAATTGGATGGGCGATGAAACCGAAAGGAACCCCGAAGGACTGAGCATTAATGGAGAGTTGTGTGGCGGGTGATGGTAGTCGTTTTTATGGATGCTTAATGCTCTGCTCCGACCAACGTTCCGACGTCCCCGTCTCGCCTCTTGGTTGAGGAAGCAGACGGCGTGTGGAGACAATTGAGACTGGTAGGAGTGCGTGAGTGAAAGGAGATGCGTTTGCGGGACTAGGCTGAAGCGGAGAGAGAACGGACAAGTGGCAGTGGCTGAGTGGAGTAAACGGAGGGATTTAGTGGGAGAGTGTGAGAGTGACAAGTGAGATGAGTGCACAATGACAAACTCAAGGGAAGGCATGTTAATGTGATCACTTTGTTCTCTCTCGTCCCTTTCACTCCACGTCCTTCCTCTCATCGCTCATCCTTCCCAAATATTTCCCTCCTCCAAGTGTTCAAGGAAAGGATAAAAGCCATTTCATTGTCATTGTCGCTCCTTCCTCATCCTCACTCGACACTCACTCCAGTCGAGTACAAGTACCTATCCCGAAACCCCGAAATCCACACGCTGTATCGCCACGGCCACAAACAAAATCATGAGATGATTAGAATGTGCGAGGAAGGATTGGCGGAGGAAGACTTGGTGGTGGGAATGTTCGTATGAGAAATAATTGGCGGATCGAGGTGAGTTTGGAAAAAGTGTGTTGGTGAATGCGTGGATTTGGATTTGGATTTGGATTGGGATTGGGATGTGCGGCTGGGACTGGATGGAGCGAGTGGGAAATTGAATGATGGCTAATGTAAATGTAAATGGCTGAGGGCGGGGAGAGAGAAAGTGCGGTAGCCGTTGATGGAAATAAATTGTATGGAGCAAATGCAATAAATAATATGAGAAATTGATGGGAGATGCGATGGATAGTGGATGATGGATGCTGCTCCTTCAGCCTTCCCTTTTATGCGCCATGCACCAGTCCATGTCGTCGTCGTCGTCTCCGTTCCGTTCCTCCAGCTCCATTTCCTCTCTCCACTCCGCTTTCCCATGCTCGTGTAAGCAACGATGCTAATCTCTAATTTGATTGGCACATCAAGGCCCCGAGGATTTTAAATTATCCGCCGTTCCAGCGCCACAGGAAACCACAGGCCGTGCCAACATTTCCAAGGCGGGAATTGTGTCTTGTGTCTAGGGCAATGCAATGGTGCGTTGCTTCCTTCTCTCCTAAAACTTTTCTAGAAAACTGCCCGTAGTTTGTCATTCCTTGGTTCGGACGCTTGTGTGCGTGTCCCTTGACTCACTTGACCTTGACTTGACTTCCTTCTTGTCACCTTTTCTAGTCCTAGTCCTAGTCCTAGTGCCTGGTCTACTTAGTAAGGACAGTGGGCTAAGCTCATGGAAGAAGGGATTGAGCTCAATAGAAGTTTGAATAGAAAGGAATGTTGACTGTTGCTTGCGTTGTGAGTGCGTGAGGAGCGATGCGATGTGGAAAGGTAAGAAGGCTTGTGAAAAGATGTCAAGGGAAAGGGGACGGACGAGAGGAGCTTAGAGTGTGTTTATGGGAAAGATTGAATAGGAGAAGGACGCGGGACAGAAGGACATTTGAAGAGTGATATGGAAATATCAAATATGAAATATGCAATTCCGCTTAGCATTTCCATCTGTCTCTTCCCATCGATTTTCCATCCAGCTGCTCCTTGCTCTCTCTCCACCTTCAGTCTCCTTTCCCTACCGCACGTACTTCCACTCACATTCGTATTCGCATTCGCATTCGCATTCGCATTCCCATTCCCATTCGCATCGCTTCATGGATTCCCTTCGCATTCCAAGCCGATCCGTGGCATGTTCCGCTTCCTCGCTCCTGCTCCCTCCATCCCAATCTTTGTATCATCCACAAAGACATAATCAGACGGAAAGTATCTGTCCACGTCTCATCGTCAGTGTGACGAGGGGAATGAATGAGTTGCCATGCCAGCACTGCCAACTTATTCCGCTTCCTTTGTTCCTCTGGCCCTCGTTCCCTCCACCACACCAAAACCTCGCTCCACATACAGACACTCCGTCTCTTGTACTTACTTGTTCAAGTCGGAAGATTGCATCACGTGCTGCGTAAAAGTTGAGGCTGTCCAAGTCCAAAGTCCTGTCCACACGCAGCTCCAAGAAACAAATCACGGCCAACTTACACATGTCCCGCACACCTGCACTTTTCCCCTCGACTGCCACTGCCAACAAGGAAGGTGGAGAAAGCTCTGTGGTTACAAAGGCGAGTGTGAAAGGCGTATGACACGAACTGACAGATAATGCCCACCTTCTTTCCTCCAAAGCAAAGGAAAGTAAAAGTTGAAGGGCTGTGTGATGTTGATTTGATGTTGCACAAGCATTCCACTCGTCCAACGCATGTCGTCGTCAAAGTCAGAGCAAAGGAAAGGAAAGGAAAGGAAAGGCAAGGGAAGGCAAAGGCAGTCAATTATGGCTTTGGAATTTACTTCTCTTAGACTTTATATGCGTGTGCTTCTCCGGAGAAGACTTGGGAGGGGACGGAGTAAGGCAGGGAACGGTCTCACATTCTAAGCACAGGGAAGTCAGACAGAACATTAATGGAAGGCGAAGTGTTAAAATTGTGTTGTTTGCACGTGTATTTGGTGCTACTGGTGGATTATTAGATGGGAAAGTGGGAAGGGGAAAACGGAAGGGAAAGGGAGACTATAATAATGGAGTTGTGCATTCAGTTGATTCTGTCAAAAATCCAATTGGCAATGACTTTCATTGTGACATGGTTCAGGGTTAGGTAGAAAAACACTTTTGAGCTTCCTTTGCATAAGTTGCACCCTCAAATCGCGAGCTCACCCAGCAGTTTGTTTCCAGTTCCATGTTGGATGACTTGCCTCCTTTCAAAGACATTCGATCGATCCCCGCCACGCAAAAGTCACGTCTTCTCTTCTCTTCCATGCCGTCACTGTGTGCTCAAGAAGGAGCGAGGACGGAAGCCGAGCCTAGGATGGGAGCAGTGAGTGTTTGTGTGGATGCATGTGGAAGAGATGTAGAGATGACGAGTGTGTGTGCGTTGAAATGTTATTAGATTATAATGGGGCGAGATGGTCTAGTGGAGGGAAGACGGAGAGACGCCTGTGATTCGGGAACCATTTAAATTTCCATAATGAAAACAAGGATGGACGAGACGCGGAAAACCTTTTATAGCGTCTACCTTGAGGGTCGCTTGAGCATCTGCTCGCGTCCCATTCCTCCTCAAGCTCGATTATTTCCCTCTGCCCCGCAACCTCTCACCTCTCCTTCGTCCTGGCCTTTCCTTCCACATTCCCAGGGAAAGTTGGCGCGGAGTTGTTGAGCCGAGTCATGAAAATAAATGCTCTTTAATATCACTGTCAGCATTAATCGGTGGAAAGCTGCTTTGTTTAAAAGGCCATGTCTTGGTTTGGTAAGCCGGGGAGAGGAGGAAAGAGTGAATGGAAACAACCAAGGTTCGCTCCGTAATGACCAAAGTTTCTTATTGCGAAGGAGCATTTGGGGATTTAGGAATTATTGAGAAGGGGACAGAAAACACGCCACGTACTTTGTGGTCAATAAGAGAACCGCTTTCGGAGGCGATGGAGTCAGGAGCGATCATGTAATCGCCAATAAAGAGGGCAAAGAGAATTAACTTTGAATGTGGGATGGGGAAAGCGAGAGTAGCTTGGTCTGTGATTGCATTGCGTAAGGAGCTTACTGTCCCCTCCTATGTACCTCCCGCTATCATCTCTACCTCTTCCGCCTACACGGCATGGCCGTTTGGAAAACTCCTCGATTCTCAGTCAGTCCAGGATCAAAGTATCAAAGTGTCACATAAGAGCTAGGAATTGGAAACACTTAATCTGCACAAGGGAGCTGTCTGTGGCCTACGGTCCATTGTCCATTGCATATCTCAAGTTTGTGTGGGAAGGTGAAATGCGGATGATTCGCTTTGGTAGAATTTGAATGGAGACGTGTGTGCTCTATGGGCGTAGCTCAAGTCGAGTCCATTAGATTATTAGCTACCGTCGTCACAGCCACTTGCACAAAGCATCGGTAATTGGAAATTATCAAAGATGACTCATGAGGCACGAGCCCAGTCCATCTTCGCCATGCAACCGTTCCGTTACCGTCATCATCATCAGTCCCGTCGCCTGGTCATTGTTAGCGCAAGTGACTGTGGAGAAGTGAACGAGAATCCACAATCCACTTTGGATTTCCCAGTCAAATTACCCAGCCTTTTGTACCTTTCCTCGCTTAGAATAATTGCGAGGCGACACAAGCCAAGCCAAGCCAAGCCAAGCCAAGCCAAGCCAAGCCAAGCCAAGCCAAGCCAAGCCAAGCCAAGCCAAGCCAAGCCTAGCCAAGGCAATGCAAACGGAAAGCAAATTATAAGCTAAGCTCATTTTTTACAATATCAACATCCAGCCAATCTTTGGTTTCGTAAATACAAAGTTCATTGCTCCCGTCCCTCCACTCTCGTTGCGCTGTGTAATCGAATATTTGCAAAATTAAATTGTGTTTTTCGACTGCTTCGCTTGCCTTTCCTCCTTGCATAAGTCCTTGCACTCAGCTCACACTTGACAGCACATCAGCGCTCCTCTTAACAATGAAAATGCATCCAGACCAGAACCAGAACCAGAAGCCATTCCAATGAATTTCCACCCGAGCAATTTCCCATGCTCTCAAATGACACGGGACGGTCTCTCCGGGCTATGATTAGGCACTACATTGACAATTTACTAAATGCATGAGGTGAGGTCGGGAATTCGGAGATATTTTTAAAAGGGCATTTTCAAGAGTGTCACCAAAGAAGCGAGGGAAATCGACGGCGTGGAGTGTGGCAGCATAGGTTTTAGTACCTACATAAAAAATGCGAGAAGGTTCTAAGGTGGGAGATGTTTTTCGAAAGCCAAGGAAGAATTAATTCTAAGCTTGTTGCGGGAATTCGGGGAAGGTGAATAGAGAGAGAGAGAGAGAGAGAGAGAGAGAGAAAGTGTTTGTGTCCATGTTTTTCCGTGAGATGAAATCTGTTTTGAATGAGAGAGTGGCGATGTTTGTTGTGCTCCGAAAGGAGGCTTTAGCATTTAAGTGAATCCTTTATGAGGCGTAGGCAGACTTGTCTTCTAATTGTATGTGTGTGTGTGTGTGTGTGGGTTCATCAACCTCTGTCCGCAACACTGGAATTGACTTTGCTTGTATCTTGTTCTTGTTCCTTCGCCACTGCGTCCTCAACCGTCTTCACATTCATCATTCAGCGTCCACTGAAATGACTCGCAGTATCCTTTCACTCGTGCGAATCTCCTCAAATTAGATTCCCAACTTTCTCCTTTGAGCGGTGGAAGGTAATAGACTGTGAGTGAATGGGAGCAGAGACAAAGCGAGAGAAAGCGAGAGAAAGCTTTCACCCTCGCTCTCACCCTTAGCACAAATATTGGAGGAGAAAGGATTGTCCCTTGTGTAATGATTCCGTGGGATTGGGAAGTGTCCAGTCGAATGTTGTCCAAGACTTTGATTGGATTTGTTTGCCTTGACTTGGTTTTGATTTTGATTTTGATTTTACTTTTAGGTACAATTGGAGGCGGTCTTGGTGGCTTGAATCCGGAACTGTACAAAGCCCGTCCGGAAACGGAAGAGGAGGAAGGCGTTGAGTACCCGGAGATCCATTTCGGTCGTGTGTGGTATGCACTGGAGTACGAGACGACTTCCGAGCGACTCCTGGTCACGTTGATCAAGGCGAGGAATTTGTCTGGACGCTGGAACCAAGCGGGTCACAGCTCGTCCACACAAACGGCCAACGCAGCTGCGACTTCATCCTCGTCTTTTCACTCTTCGGCCCAAGCCCAAGCCCAAGCCCATGCGATGACGATGCCTATGAGCTACAACTGCTCCTGCAACCCGTTCGTCCGCGTCTCCCTTTTCCCCGATGAACGACGGACTCTCCAGTCCAAACCCAAGAAAATGACGAGACATCCGCAGTTTGACGAAACTTTCGGATTCCAGGTTAACTTTAATCAACCAACTCAAATAAACTACACTAAGCTACAGCAAGTAGGAAAGAATCTGCTCACCCGCGGGCGCAGTCTAGACAATCTCATAAGCACAGGCTCACATTACACGCACAAAACAACACACTCCCTTCCAACTTTCACAGCAGAAAGCACACTGAAGCCTTATTAAAAAGACAACAAGGAGCAGGAAAGTCAGTTGATTCCTTCCCTTACAAACTTTCCCTAAGAGAGATTCGAGTGGAAAAGTTGGAGTGACTGCATTGGCTTCATTCACATCTTAATTACTCCCAACCAACTTCAACTTTGTCAAATTACTTTCTCCAATCCAATCAATTGACCTTCACACTCACTCAGCAACAGCTTCACAACAGTCCCAGGCATCTCAGCATTAATTGCAAAATTAATAACTGCCTTACCAATAGATATATGTACGTTTCTTTAAGTTGCATTCCACGAGTGTCCATGTCAACGTGGAAGGAATAGAAGTAGAAGAGAGACCGAGACCCCTGAGGGGTCTGGACCAAAGTTGACTTGCACTCATTTCCTCGTTCCTCCGCAAACCTTGTCCTTGTCCCACTTGAGTCCACGGACTGCGATTTGTTGCTTCTCCTCCATGCGACTGTTGCTCCGTGCAGGTAGCGCAAATAGCCATTGATCTGCGTCTTAATTCCTCGCATTGCATTAGCCTGGCTGCTTAGTAGGTAATTGGCGAGCGGAGGAAATGACGGGGAAATGAGTGGAAAGAGTTGGCTTTGGTGGGGAGGAAAAGTTGCGATCGGAGCTACATGTTTGCACAGTTGATCTGAGACTTTTTGTTGGTCGCAACTTTGCGAAGTATTACTAAGAGAGAATAAAAGGAACAAGGTCGACGTGGATGGAGCCAAAAGTTTCTTCCACTTTACCTTCAAAGTCTCCTTCTCCGTTTCTACATTTTATTGTCTCTTTGTACTGTACTTGAGTCCCTACTCCACGCACACATCCCTATCAATACCAACATCAACATCAACAGCCAGAGTTTAAAGGAGCAACTGGAAACTGGAAGGACGTGCATGGAATCGCATCGCTTACCGACTTGACTTGACTTGACTTGACTTGACTTGACTTTCACTTTCCCATTGCATTTTTTTAACTGCCTTCGATACTGTACCTGGCTCAACGTATTTTTATACTTTACTCGGCTGTTTAGGGGAAAGGAGAGAAAGTTTAAAAATAAAGAGACGCAGAGTTGGTGGAAGCTCAGTAGCCCGTGTCTCTTCACTTATGGATGAGTGGGGAGTAAAAAAGAGGAAGAAAGTCGTTGGAGGGAAAGGAGAAGGTGAAAGTCTTCTTTTCTTCCTCGGTATCTGTTTGCACAGTCCTCGTCCTTTCCCTGCCTCTCGAAACCAAACAAGGATAAGCTGGAGATGCTACAAGTATCCGAGTCCAGGTTCGTGCAACTTCTCGCAAGGCTAAAGTCAAGAGTGCTCGAGGAATGGAACGAGTAAATAAAACAAGATTCGCCTTGTTTTAACTTCCGATGACTTGGCAAATGTAAACGGAACCTGTAACGTTATTAAGTGCACCGCTGGGACTGATTCCACTCACTCCCCTCCCACTTCTACTTCTACTTCTACTTCTACTTCTACTCCTTTCCCTTCCCACCGCTCATCTCCTTGAGCAAACGACCAAAGCACTTGTTGGTCCATCGTCAGTAACACTTGATGGACGGATGGACGGATGGACAGACAGAGTGTGGTGAAAAGATGAGTAAAGACAAGGAAATAAGGACTGTGAAGGAAATGCATATAAAAAGGAAAGAAAGACACGAAGGGATAAAGACGCATTTGGAAAAGCCAGCTACGATAAAGTAGACTAAAGTAGTAACTGTGTGATTTGGTTTTGGTTTTGAGGCAAGTTTTGTTTTCTCTTTCAGATTTCCAAGGCCGGCTTAGCAGAGCGAAGTTTGAAATTGTGTTTTTACGATATCGATGATAGCAAAAAGTATCAAATGCTGGGCTACATTATTCAACCGCTCAAAGACATTGACTGGTCTTTTGGGAAGCAGGTAATGGAGATGCTTTCTCTTGCTGTCTGTTGTGGCCTGTGTCATGTCATGTGTGTGCATGTCTGGGTTGGATTTGGATTGGAAGTGGAAGGTCGAGGAAGGTGAAGAGAGCGAGAGAGGCACACTCTCACGTCCACGCTATGACCTGCCTTGACACGATTTATCGACGGCTTTAATGGGCATGAAATGATTTGATCCCTGATCCCTGCCATCACGGAATTACAAGTTGATGCTCACACGGACTCTCGATCCATGATTAATGAGTCCATTAAGTAAATGAAATGAGTGTGTGTGTGTATGTGTGTGTGTGGAATGGAAGGAGTGACAGTTGCGTTGGGAGTGAGGAGTGAAGGATCAAGTGCCAGCTGCAATCGCCGACCAAAGTAATTCCTGTAATTGGACTGGTAATTAGTAAGGATAGTAATTATTATTGACTCGACGTGATTGAGTTGTTGTTTCCATCCGAGTCCTTGTCCTTGTTCTTGTTCTTGTTCTTGTTCTTGTTCTTCCTTCTCTTCCCCTTCACACCATCCGCATCCCTTCCCTTCCCTGTTCCAAGGGGCTGGATGATGGCTTGAGTAGTTGATGGCGGAAAGCCGAGTTCTCTTCCCTTTAATAAGCACGCTTAAAATGATTAGCGAGTTAATTGAGTGGACGTGTAGGAATTAGTGAGTCGGTTATTCTCCCGTCAGCCGCCGTCAACTCTGCCCACGGGACACTTTGACGGACTGCACATCCACCTCACGCCATCTCATCCCAGGCCAGACCAGACCAGAACAGACCAGACCAGGAGACGGCTTTAATCAATTCCCCAATCTCTCGCCGCAGTCCACGCCAAATTTCAAAAACAAAAACAAAAGCAACAACAACTTTCATCTCTCCACTCGCGGCGAGAATCTTCGTGACGAGAATCCATGCGGCAAGCAGTGGTTACTGCTGTGGCGACAGCAGGACAAAATAAACGCCACTTCCCAAGGAATTCCTTCGGGTGACAGTCCACCACCAAAAACAACGCCAACGCCAATGCCAATGCCAATGCCAATGCCACCTCCAACCGAGATAAGCCAGCGTCAAGTCTGAGCTGGAATCCAAATCCAAATCCAAATCCAAATCCAAATCCAAATCCAAAGTGAGAGAAAAGTAATTAACGCAACCAGTCGGATTGCCCCAAGGTGTGGCATAATATGCACAGCAGAACGGACAGCAGATGGAGGTGGACAGAATCTATTCCTGCTCCCACCGAAACCCACCACCAAAGCGTCAAGAGCAGTCGCCGTCTGCTAGAGACACAAATCCTCCGACCACCGCGATGACGCACCGATCGCTCGTGAAATTGAATGCGGAACCCTAAGCCCTCTCTAGAATGTGTGCTCGAGCAGAATTAATTTGATACGACAGCAAATAAATATTTGGCGAGACACAAGCTGCAATGCACTCCGACTCCGACCCTTAGTTAGAAATGACGAGAGAATCCATGGGAAGATGAATCCCGTGGCCATCACTCAAACTTGCTGTAAGTGATTCCTCGACAACGTTCCCCACTCATTAACTCACTTGGCACTTCGTCTCCTTGACTACACTTTCAGCTANCAGCAAATAAATATTTGGCGAGACACAAGCTGCAATGCACTCCGACTCCGACCCTTAGTTAGAAATGACGAGAGAATCCATGGGAAGATGAATCCCGTGGCCATCACTCAAACTTGCTGTAAGTGATTCCTCGACAACGTTCCCCACTCATTAACTCACTTGGCACTTCGTCTCCTTGACTACACTTTCAGCTATTTATCCTCACCTCAACTCGAATGACGACCAAAACACCACACACCATTCAACAGCCCAAGTTGGAAAGAGCATTTAATTTTGCATCCGGTCTAATTAGGCACGAAAGGAGTCTGCAGCGACATGAGATCTTCACTCACTCTCAATCTCACTCTCACTCTCAATCTGCGCAGTCTGGACTCGGGTAGGAAATAATGTGCTGACATAAGAAAAGAAAAAGTGTGGAGGAAATCCTTTGCCGGTGGCAAAAGGAGAGAGAGAGAGAGAGAGAGAGAAAGAAAGAGAGAGAGTGGATGACACGACAAGTGGAATGACTTGAGAGATGCTTGAGATTGGTTTGTGGTTTGAATTGTTGAATTGTTTGATGAAAGGTGTTCAAAGAAGACTTACTGCGAGACAGTGGAGAGCTGTCGCCGAACATTGGGGAGGTTCTGGTGTCGCTCTGCTACAACGGCAACATTTCACGTCTCACCGTCAACATTATCGAGGCAAAAGGGATCAAAGTGAGTGCCACTTCCCACATTTCATAACCTACCATTAGTCATTTATTATTGGAGACTAGACAGCCATGCATATGTATTTAGGTAGTTTACCTTTGATTTGGAACGCGGAGCTGTATGCATTTGATTTGAAGCATTTGCCCCGTGATCCGTGATTGGACCCGTGGACTTGATTGGTTTAATTGATGTAATGATATTGGAATGTTTCGTGTATTTCCAGTCACGGGAGTCAGCTTCTGGTTTATATGCCAAAATCTCTCTCATTCAGCACACAAAGATTGTCAAGACAAAGAAGACGTCTTCGGTGGGAGTAAGTGCAATCTTAATTTTCTCTTTCATCTCCGGCATTTCCTTGGCTTCTGGCCTTGTCAGCCTAACAATTCTACAAATCCATCAGTGTGCTGCAACCAAAACCAAAATCAGAATCAAAACCAAAACCAAAACCCAAACCCAAAGCAACCGTTAGTTCCAGGTATTGGTGTCGAGTCAAGGAAAACTCCTTCGTCTTGGTCTTCTTGCCAAAGAAGCCTTGAGTTAGGTCGTGGGTTCAAGGAGAGCAGCAGCTATTTATACAACTTCCCACCATTTCAATTATTAACTGACTAATTAATAACAGGCTAGTGGAGTAATTATTAGTAGGTAACTAATGAAAGCCTGAAACTTCCGTAATTCAAAGTCATGTCTGAGAATCTTTAATCCAATAGGACGAAGGTTTCCACGTGTAATTATTATTGGTGCATACCTACATAAACGGCTGATAATCATGAGATACGACACAAGACAACTTACGATTAGCATAAGAACTCCACGCCATTTCATATTACTGCTAATAGTGATAAATTACTCTCAAAGTTACTCGCAGGCTCAGATAGCGTTTCGTATGGCGTGGATTTATGTACAGCTGATTTCCCCTTCACTCCACCCATCGGATTTTCTTCGTTACTACACTCCAGATAGAAACGGAGAGGGACATGGCATTTCTGATGGTTCTTGAAAATTGAGAAGTTGTTGAGAAGCCGTCGAATGAAAGGAGAGGTGCAGGTAGAAAGAGTCGAGTCGAGTCGAGTGGCTGCTGCTGTTTCTTGGTGACATGTTTTCCGTCGTCCAATCTCAACGAGAGGAAGAAAGACAAAGGGACAAAGACAAGGACAAGAGCAAAGTACAAAGCACAAAGACGTTCTTCTTCCTCATCTTCTTGTTCAACTTCTTGATAGCAGAGAGCAGAAGAATCGGTTGGAGGGTGAGACAACGACAACGGCGAATGGGGAAGACGGAAAGGAAAGGAGCTGAATGAGTCCAATTAATTTCGCATGGAAAATGGAAACAATGGGAAGAGTGGGGAAAGTTGAAAGTTGAAAGTTGTTTGTAACGGCCTGCCCCACTTCCTGTCTATTTCTCTTTCTCTTTCTTATTCCTTGGGACTGATCTGGAGCTGAGTCAATGCCGATCCAATAGGAAAACCAAAGTCAATGTCATGTCATGTCATGTCATGAGCAAGTGATGTCGTTTATCTGTAGAATTACTGGAATGGAAACCAAATAGGAGGAATCATAATGATAATGAACATGAAAATAATCGAATCGAATTTCACTCAATTTCCCTGAGAATCCCTTGGTTGTTGATTTTTTCGGCAAGGCTGGATGTCTGGTTCTGGTTCTGGTTCTGGTTGTGATTGTGACTAAATTATCAAGGCTGCTTCATCACCTCCAATTATCCGCAATCCAGCTAAAACCACAACTTCAATTTGACTTTCCACTTTGCTTTTACCTTCCTGTCGTCCCATGTCTCCGTTGTGGTTGCCTGTCAGGCCAGGCCAGGCCACGCCAGGCCACGCCAAGACGTGGAGGTAGCGTTTACAAATAATAGACCAGGAATTTCAAGTCATGTTTAAAATTGCAGCACAACATTTCCACGGCCATGACCATGTATAGTCTCTACCCCTTGTTCTGTTCCAGTCCAATTATTTGTTTGCTTTATTGATTTCAAGCTGAACGACTCGACAATGAAATTAAAAGTTTATGGTACACTTGAAGTTAGTCTCAACTCTCTGAACAGGGCCATTATCTGTATTAAGCTACGAAGGTACATTGATATGGGAGAAATTGGGGAATTAAAATAATGATCAAGTTGAAATGTTTAGGAAGGGAAAGGAAAGGAAAGTACGTTGTCGCACACATGTCCTTGTATCATCCAGAATCCAAAATCTAGTCTCCAGAAGATATCCAATGGGATGAAATAGTGTCATGGAAAGCCAGCACAGTGGATCGGAATATTTGAGAAGCAATCAAATTTATGATGATTGAATTCCAGAGTTATTTATACGGACATGCGGAGTTTCCAGTTGCCGTTTCACTCGTGCTTCCTTGCATCACAACTAGAAGTAATAAAGTATCCAATTGCATCTCCTCCCAACTACCAAGCCACGGCACGGTTATGTGTGTCGACAGATTTAAGCACGAATTCAAGCGGTGGCGTAACCAGGGGTAGGCCAAGCATGCCTAGGCCTACCTAAGAATTGGAGTTTGTTCTATATTGGATGCAGTTTTTTTAAATTTACACAAAAACAGACGCGTTTTTTTAAATTTATACGATGACAGATAAAGCTTTTTGAAATTTAAAAAAAAATAGATGCAGTTTTTTAAAATTTACAAAAAATTAGATACAGTTTTTTAAATTTACAAAAAATTAGATACAGTTTTTTTAAATTTACCCAAAAACAGATGCGGTATTTTAAATTTACACAAAAATAGATGCAGTTTTTTAAAATTTACAAAAAATTTGATCCAGTTTTTCAAATTTACACAAAAACAGATGCAGTTTTTTAAAAATTACACTTGATAAGAAGCAGTTTTGTTAGCTTTTTGAAATTTAAAAAAAAATAGATGCAGTTTTTTAAAATTTACAAAAAATTAGATGCAGTTTTTTAAATTTACAAAAAATTAGATGCAGTTTTTTTAAATTTACAAAAAATTAGATGCAGTTTTTTAAATTTACAAAAAATTGGATGCAGTTTTTTAAAATTTAAAAAAAATTAGATGCAGTTTTTTTTAATTTACTCAAAAACAGATGCAGTATTTTAAATTTACACAAAAATAGATGCAGTTTTTTTAAATTTACACAAAAACAGATGCAGTTTTTTAAAAATTACACTTGATAAGAAGCAGTTTTGTAATAGGCCTATTAGAATAAAATTCCTGCTTACGCTACTGAATTCAAGTACGCATAAGGATAAGATTGTCAATACGAGCATGAACGGAGCAACAGCAATAGCAACGGAGCAAGAGCAATCGTAGGTTTTCACTTTCGGTTTGACTTTGGTTTCCGTTTCCGTTTCGCCTTCCCTTCCACAAGCTGTGACTCAAATGCCCTGCTTTCCTCGCTCTTGTCGTCACACATATTTTTCAGCACTCCGATAGTTTAACCGCTTCATTAAATTTGTCAACTTGCATCAAAAGTCTCTTGCTTGCTTCTTTTATTTATTCACTCACTCGATGCTAACCTTGTTTTTGTTCTGTTAGAAAGAGCAAGACGAGATCAGTCAAGCGACGCTCATAGAATCGCAATGCAACCAAGTTTATTATTGCTGTCAAATAAGTGCTTTGCACGCTCTTCAATACAGAAGTAACCTTAGTAAGTACACCGCATTGCTTCTATAACAGTACGTGCGTATGTAAGTAACTGAACCTGGTACTATAGCATCATGATATACATCCATCCTCACTTTGTTTCCTACACCTGCAGAAACAATAGGAACAGGGGCGTACCTGGGACTACATTCCGAACGGTACTGTTTAATTTTCAACCTTTTTTGTT
>JAAXYX010003045.1:0-15507 GCA_036851915.1 Ptenothrix huangshanensis | reverse complement strand
TTTGCATCTTTTTGAAAATTAAAATACATAGAACTTTTTGCACCTTTTTGAAAATTAAAATACAGAACTTTTTGCACCTTTTTGAAAAGTTAATAAGAAACGTTTTGCACCATTCTTAGCTAGTTAATAGCAAGTAATTCACTTTATTCCGGACTTTTTCAATCAGCAAAACGCTGTGATTGCAGCGCATTAAAATGCTTAATTTATTTTATTCTGGAATTTTTAAAAAAAAGTGTAAATCCTTAATTTTCCACATTTGAAAAATGCCAACAAAAATGTGTTTCACCTTTTGACAAAGTGCATACGACTGTTTTACCTACGGTCTATATTTTGAGACCTACATTCTATGCAAAGCGTTAACGCTTGTTCTCGATACTGTCTACTATTAGTAGCCCGTTGGATTGGAGAATGCAGAGGTTATTTAAGGTATGGTGAAAACAGTACACAAGTAATGGTGAGTAATGCTCTTGTGTTCCTGGCTAACTTGAATCGATTGACTTATGGCCGGTGTCAATGGTTCAGCGGAGTCGTTGACGTTGACATTGGCAATGGAATTGGAGTTGGAATATGAAATGATTCCAAAGAAGAGTCTGTATTTGGCAGATTGCATTACGTTGCATTGCATTACATTACCTTGCAATGGAAAGATCGGAGGGGATCGTCTGTCGTCGGTGGTGTGGTCGTGCGAGTGAATACTGATTTCAATTCTGATTCCCAGTCCGATTGTCAGTATGTAATTGTAATTGTGATTGGGATTGGATTACGATTACGGCTGCGATTGCGATTGCAGGTCGAAGATGCGTGCCATGGACGGAATACTGATGAGGGCGGGACCCACAATTAGCAGATGCTGACCCAACTTTTGTCTCACAATTACGACCAACTGACTTTTACACACCACAGCATTAACGGCTATTGTTGGAATTGGAATCTGTGGCATGTCGTCTTCACCTGTATAATTATCACCGGCTACACTGAAATAACTGGTGCATCTAGAATCTAGAATCTTATAAGCTATCAACTGTTTAGTATTTCTGTTTTACGGATGTAGTTATGACGCGTCTTAAGTGGACTTAAAATGCATCTTAAAGTCTACTCTACTCGAAATCCTTAATGCGATTGATTGTAATGTGCTTGAATGAAGCACTTAAGGTTCTTTTTAAATTCTACCAGTGATGTGCATACCGCTGTAAATATTGCTTTGTTTGCAAACAGGGGCCATAAGAAATGCAGGATTTGACAATTTGAAAGCGTAACTTTTTTAATTGAGTTCTATGAAAAGTTTGCTTGCTAGACTTTGTAAAAATATTGTATTTATTTATTTTTGGCTTTTTGAAATAGCGTAATTTTTTCTTTTTGACTTTTTGAAATAGCGTAAGTATTTTTATTTTTGACTTTTTGAAATAGCATAATTTTTCATTTTTGACTTTTTGGAAAAGTTTTTTTTTAATTTTGCCTTTTTGAAATAGCGTAAGTATTTTTATTTTTGACTTTTTGAAATAGCATAATTTTTCATTTTTGACTTTTTGAAAAAGTTTTTTTTTAATTTTGCCTTTTTGAAATAGCGTAATTGTTTTGATTTTTTCCTCTTTAAGAAAGCGTAATTATTTTCATTTTCGACTTTCTGAAAAAGTGCGATTTTCAAATTTCTACTAATTAAAAATTGCAGCTCTTTATTTTTGACTTTTCTAAAAAGTTTATTTTTATTAGATACTTTTTCAAAAGCTCAATTCTCTGATTTTGGAATTTTTAAGGAAGCGTAACTTATCTTGTCTCTTAATTTTTCAAAAAAGGTAAATTTTTATTTTAGGCTTTTTGAAAAAGCATATGTTTTTATTTAAAGCTTATTGAAAAAGCTTACTTGGGCTTTTTTGAACTTTCTCGAAGAAGTATTTTTTAAACTGCATCTAGCAGTGTAATTGTACTATAAGATACACTTGTTTTGCATGTATGATGTGCTGGGAGTGCATGCCAACTGCGTCCGTAATTAAACTAGATATGAAATGGTTCTTGGCATTTCAGATGAACTGTTTTCTGTTTTAAGATCCTCTAGTTTTTACAGTGTGCATACTTACTCCCTGTATAATTCGGGAAGGACTGTAATAGCAGTTATTATTTCCTTCAGAGGCTTTACGGATTGTCTTGTATCGGTACGGGGGAGGCAAGACATACATAGCATTGTTATTTTTAGTGCTCGTATACCTAATTGGCTAGTCCTACAAACCGGTCTTTTATTGCCTATGCAGATGCGATGGATGGATGGAAAGTGCATCAGGGAATATCTTGCCATTGAATGTACATATGAGACTAAAAGAGTTTTGCATAGCGTAGGTACTGCAAGGTAAATGGGCTATGACACCTGTCATCAAAAATCGAGCAGTGCTGGTATGTGCTGCAGCAGTAATTATGGCAATTAAAAAAGTCATCCATGCCAAGCGACCCTGAACTGACTGCGTATTGTTATTGCATTGTGTTGTGTTGTTGTACGTATTTATTGAGACACCTGATTTAGGCACAAGGGAAATTGTCGATGGACTTTCGGATGTGAATTGTTCTATTCTCTATTCTAGGCAATAACACTTAATTAATTATTTCTCCAACCAACCAAGGAATGATTTCACTATAATGAATACTTTAACCGTTTGTTGTGTGAAGAAGCAGTTTCAGATTGAATTCAGTCAGGAATTTTCGCCGCTACCAAAAAATTAATGACAAGTTCAAGTACAAATTGGAACCACTTTCATAATTGTATGAAAAACTGTCGGTTGCACCTCATTTGATGCTGTTTAAAGTTGTTTCTGTTATTGGAACGTTTTTTGCTTTTCAAAATGGTACAAATTAAAAGATTTTGCTCTTTTTAAAAGCAGCGCAACGGTGCTTTGATGTTTCCCTCATTTTGATAAATTGTAGTTATAAAATTTTGTTTTTATTTAAAAAATGCAATTTATTACGAGATTGTAGGATTTTTGCAAGCGCTTAATTTTAACATTTCAGCATTTCTGAAAAGTGGAAACAAAACCCTCTGTACTTTTATAAAAAGTGTAATGACTTTTTTAAAAAGTCTAATGACTTTTTTAAAAAGTGCATTCAGCAAGTTTTACTGTTTTTTGAAAAGTGTATTTAGAAGATTTTCTTCTTTTTTGAAAAGTGTATTTCGAAGGTTTTCCCCTTTTTTAAAAAGTGTATTTAGAAGGTTTTTTTTTCTTTTTTAAAAAGCGTATTTAGAAGGTTTTGTTCTTTTTTAAAAAGTGTATTTAGAAGGTTTTGTTCTTTTTTAGAAAGCGTATTTAGAAGGTTTTGCTCTTTTGAAAAGTGAAATCTTCAATATTTAGCTCTTTTTAGAATATACCGTTGAAACGTTTTGCACTTTTTAAAATATGCCGTTGAAACGTTTTGCACCTTTTAAAATAGCGCTTTGCATTTTTTGACACCTTTTTGAACAGTTTCAATTAAAACTCTTTGCAGCGTTTTTAAAAATTGTACTTACAACGTTTTGCTCTTTGTAAAAAGCATAATTTGCATTTTCTATTATTTTAAAACCGTGTACTTTTAACCTTTAACTCTTTCTAAAATCGTAATTGGTGTTTTGCTCTTTTTTAAATGTGTAGTTGGAACGTTTTGCTCCTCTAAAAAATGTACATTTATACAAACAACTTGTAATCCCCACAACTTCGTACTTACATGTAAAATTCCATAATCATGTCCCCTTTACCATGCATTCTCCAAATGTTTGCGCATTTCATTCAACTCCATTTGAATAAAAATCTTACACAATCCTCTCACTATGTACATATTCGCAATTCGTAGCAAAATAAGGGACTTTCTTTTATCAAATTTGATTTTCAGTCAAAAAATGTAATTTTCAATTATTCGGGCATTCGGGCAGTAGCCTTTAGTTTTTCACGTATCACGACAGCGACAGGAACTAGTGCTTAACTTAACTGTCTCTTTCCAATCCAATGCAAGTGTCTTACAATTATTTAAATTACAATTCGGCTCCGGACTTTATCACTCTACGTATTATATACAAACATGGTACCACCAGAACAAAAGCCAAGTAATTAAGTACATAATTATATCTACACGAAACCTAAATCCTGAAGCGGACTTACCTGCAAGCAAGCCTATAATTAGTATTTCCCCATCCTAATAAACATAATGTGGCAGCTGTTGTTGTTTTGTCGTGGAACGTCGAAGGCAGGAGAAAGAGGAGCGAAAGGACTCACTAGTCAGAACATTATAGCAGTTAAGAGTCATACTCACTCATCATCAATGCAGAGGCTTGGGCTTGGAGGAATCTGCATTTTTGCACGCATATTACACCGAGGAAAGATCTTTGAAGATTGTGAAAGGAGAAGGAGGAAGAAGCAGCAGATTTACTCAACGGGGACTGTGGAGTCGGTCACAGTATGCGTCGAGAATTTAATTAACCTTTACGATTCTACTTTGACGATCGGCGATTAAATGCCATGCCAGACCAGACCAGGCCAGACCAGGCCAATCCCCACAACACAACATAGCACAGATACGCATCGACGACACTGCACTGGCTCCACGTTGATTTTGGCTTTGGCTTTGGCTTTGACTTTACTTTGGTTTAGTGACTTACATTCAAAAATTCACATGTCTTTCCTCCAAAGCCTGGCGTGTATAAAAGCCCCGCCATGGCCCGCAGTCTATCCACTTCAGTCCCACAACTCCGAGTCAAAAGAACACAAAACATCCTTCCACCTGTCCCTGTCTCCAATTAATTTCTATTTAGTAAGATTAACAAAATGCCGTTTTGTAAAATCCGGAAAGACCTAACAAGGTCCTTCCACATGAAAACTATCACAATCCTCATCGTGCTCCTCAGTGAATCCCTCGCGGTTCCGGATAAGGCTCCAAGTGGTTCAGGAATTAGTGGAGGGTATGGAGGATCTTCCTTCGTCGCTTCTTCCCAACATGGCCATGGACAAGGAACCGTTAAGGCTAAGGAACTCCACTTTAGTGAACAACAACAACAACAACAGTCCGGTTCCGGTCTACCCGCTAATACTTACCAACCGCCCTCGATTCCGGTTCAAAGTGAGTGGGGCAATAGCAATCAGATCCAGGGGAACCCGAACCAGGGCAAGGAACTCTCTTCGTTTTCTTCCTACGCTCCTTCCGGAGGCGGATACGCTTCGGGACCTGTGTCCGGGGCTGTTGATACTCAGGTTCGTTTTTTTTTGAAGTTTTTTCTAATGAGAAAGCGGGATTTTGATTTTTGAAAAATGATATTAGACAAGTGTGAGGGAGGAGTTTTAAAAGGCGAAAGGGAATTTTAGGAAACCTTGGGAGAATAAGTTGTAGATATTTTAGTCTATTTTCACATGTTCATAAAATTTAAATATTTTCGTTTTCGATGGGATTTAACATGGGAAAATTAAATGAAGATTAAACGTAGCCATTATATACTTTGTATGAGTCTTCCTGAAAGACAACATTCTTCAAGACAACACAGACTTCCAAACATGAAACTAAAAACAATATTTTGTACGTTCCTAAAACGCTTTTAGCGTCATTTTAAAAAGCGTCAAAATTTCTTATTTTGATTCTTTCAAAAAGTGCTACACATTATAATCTGCACTGTTTCAAAAATATCTAAAACGTTCGTTTTTTAATTTCAATTGTAAAGGAGTAAAATTTTATATTTTCATTACTCCAAAAGTTGCCAAACACAGAATTTACACTAACTACTTCAAAAATGTCTAAAACGTTTTTCTAACAATAATGTGAACGGGTCAAAGTTTCATAATTTGATTATTCGAAAAATTTCCAAACACAGAATTTACACTATTTCAAAAATGTCTAAAACATTGTTGTAAAAAAGAGTCAAAATATAATATTTTTGCTATCCCGAAACATGTCACACATGGAATTTAAACTACTTCAAAACTGTCTATGTAAAACGTTGCATTTCCACGTTTTATGCAAAACTGAGAATTTCTAAAAAGTTTAAAGAATTTGTTACCAAACGTTGATTTTAGCTTTTCCCGAAAATTTGAAAAGTTGAAAGGGAAAACTTTTCTCCGCTGAATTTTTCCATCTTAAAGAATCATCTATCTAATAGGAAATTGCTTGTTTTCTTCTTTTGTTAAACACAAATAATACCCCATTTATTATGAACACATAAAAATGAAAATGAGCCCAACTATTCTTGTTAGCTAAACTGCAACTGAAAACTCGTCCCACATGCAAATGTAACTAAAAGCAATTTTATAATGTTAAAACATGCTAAACTAATTTGAATTCCGGATAAAAATAGTACGGCCCCCCTGCACCTCCAGTAAGTAGCAGCGGTACTCATGGAGGAAACTACCCGCCTTTAAATCCCATTAGTCCCCATCAAGACGGGCAGACCTACACTTACTACTACCAGCACTACCCCGCAAGCTACAAACCACAGGGACAAGGCCAGGGACATGGACACGGACATGGGCAAGGGCAAGGACATGGGCATAACATCGGCTCCGGACTCTTTTCCGGATCATCCTCAGGCTCGTGGGAAGAAGGAAGCGGCGGTCTTTTCGATTTCGGGGATGCTGGCGGTGCAGGACTCGCGGGACTCGGAGGACTTGGAGGACTTGCAGGTGTTGCTGCGATCGCCAAAGGATTGCTTGCACTCAAGCCACTTCTCCTTATAGGACTCCTCATTCTCCTCGCCCTACCCATTCTCCTCCTCTTCCTCCCAATTCCCCTCATCACCTTCAGCAACATCCCACCCGCAGATGCCGGTGAATCTTCCGGTGCTAAAGTGAGAGGAATGATGGGCACCTACTTGTCCCAATTCTCCGAAAGAATCCTCAATGCTGACGAATGTCTCGAGAGGATCATTTGCAAAATCCCACAATTTGGCTTCGGCGCAGGTCAAACCCAAGGTCAAAATCAAAGTCAAATTCAGGGTCAAGGCACCACCTTCCAATTCCAAAATAAGGCCAAATTCCTCTGGGAGAAATATGGCAAGAAGTACTTCAGTAAAAGTCCCAGAATTCAAAGAGCCGTTGGCGCCTTTTTCATGACCAATGACGGCAGCTCAGGACGGAGTCGCAATGAAAAGTGCAACATGAGGTTCAAGTGCTCAAATAACCTTTTTTAAACACTTTTTCAAAACGTTTTTAAATTAGCGCTAAAACATTTGCGTTTAAATTCAGCGTTTCCCACACTGATCCAAAAACGTTTGAATTTGCTGAAATGATTTTTATTTTTGCAGAGAATTATTTATTCTATTTTTATTTATCATTTTGTATTTTACTACGATTCGTTTTTGCTTTGTTTTTGATTTTAAAACGAAAAGAAGGAAATTAATTGAAAACATTTGAAAATTGTGGCGGCAATAATGAATTCGAATTAATTTAATTAAATACGGTGCCTGACATTGATGACTGAACGATTACTGAAAAAGAAATGACCCGACCTTACAAAGCGAAAACGAAACAAACGAACGACTTTCTTGTTTCAAGTTTTGCAAATAGAACGAAATGACGAGACAAAGTGCAAAAAAATACTGCCAAATTTGACTAATGTTAATTAACTATAGGGAAAAGTGTCTGTGAAAACTAGAACAAGCGACCTGGAATAGTTACCTGTAGAAAGAAAGCTAAATACTAACTACCTTTAAATAGTTAGGCTTTACTTATGAAAACATTATTTTGACGAAACAATTACCTACACTATTAAAAATAGGATTAGTGTTGTAATTAAGTAAAACAAACATAAGTAATTTAGTTAATCACAGTCACAGTCAAACGACGTGAAAAGTTGACAATGACAAAAATTTAATGACTAGCTAGGACAAAGACCAAGACAAGACAAAGACCGACTGCCCATACAGAATACTGCTGAAAATAATCAAGTGGAACAGAAAAGACTGACTGAGGTATACAATACACTACAATAACAAACAAAATAAGTTACAATGACAATTAGTATAATTAATAATTATAATTATATTTAATTGCGAAACAAAACTATTTATTACAGAGAGGGGTTTCATGTTTGATTTTGATGAAGCGTGACTTTTATTGTACTTTACTATTAATTTACCTACTTACTTACTTACTTACTTACGTACTCTGTGTTTGATTTGACGGACTCGTCGTAATTAATTACAATTATTTTGCTCCGTTAATTGTTGCTCATTATTATTTTTGTTGTTATTATTACTATTGTTATATAAATTGTTATGATTTATTGTGATTGCCATTAATATTTGAACGCCAATAACATGTGTGCAATAAAGTAAAAGATATTTTTGTGGAACAAAGCCAAGTCTGTTTTAATCGATTTATTTAAAAAAATGAATACTGTCGTTTAATATATAATTACTACTAGTTGATTGCAATGGACGGTAAGATAATAATAGTAAAATAAATCCATGGTATTATAAAATCTAACTACTAAATATAGTCATTATCTTTGATCATCATTATCACTATCATGATCGCGTCGAAAGAAAGGTTTCTAAAATACTGAAAACACTAACACTAGTGCTAGTGATCAAGTCGTAAAATTAAAACGAGATAGAGAAAGACAAGAATCGGGATTCTAGGACTTAGGGTTAATTGTTTGTGACATAGTAACTAATTAAATGCTATTCATTAACATTATGTACATATAATTAATAGTTTTGTTAGTTAATAATTGCTTACAATTAGCTGCGTACTGCGATTCTTCATGAAATCTCGGTCATTGTCATGGGACTGACTGAAGTCTTAAAAAAGTAACGAGAACTTAAATTAGTTAGCATAGGTTGGAAATTCATGTATTTGGTTTGTTTAATGAGACTTTTAGAGTGTTCAGTCAAGGTAAGGCAAGATGTAGTCGTCGATGACCGAGAGGTTTTTGTGCCACTGAAGATGCGCCACACCGGGTACTGTTAGCATCACGATTCTCCTGCTCTTCTCTAGAGTTTTTAGGCCGAAGGTGTCGTTCAAGTAGGCTGAAGTCTCTTCCATCGGCAAAACCGTCTCGTTCTGATTGTAAAATCCAAAGTGGCTATAAAAAGAGAAGAAAGACAGTTAGAATAAGGTACGCACATTTATTACATTCTATGTATATAATGCACATATATTCACACATTACACACGTAGTTCCTACAGAACAAGAAAATGGTATTAAGAATGCATGCTGTTATTGCGACAATGTCTATACACATAATTACAATATTTATGTGATGTAAAGCGTAAATGTATAATTAGTTCTGAGAATGTAGAAATGGCATTTTTTAATTAGGTCTGAACTTGAACAAATATTGTAACAAAATATTTCTTAATTTTGGCATTAGTAATAGCTGAAATCCTTCAAGAAAAAATATGAAATTGAGGTATGTTGAAAATGTGGAATGTGGTATTTTCTGAAATGATAAGTATGTAATTTCAAGATTAAGAAATGTTTAAATATTTAGAACTTTTGGAATTTTAAAAACCTGACAAAATTCCTAAATGATATTTTATTATAACTATAAGGTTAAAGAAATGGGATATTATGTACTTTCTGAACCACTATTAATGTTTTGAAAGCATATAAGGAACTTGAAGTTTGAAATAGAGAATGTGGAAAATGTGACATTTTGTGAAATAACGCTTTTCGAAAAGTAAGGGAATTTTGTAATAGAGAATTTTAAAAACTTGAAATGTGCTGAATCGATATTTTTTGAAAATTTTGAACGGTGAAATAGATTTTAAAATGTGACATTTTTGAAACAGTGCTTTACGATAGCTTAAGAAACTTGGAAAATGTGGCATTCTCTGCAACAACTCTTTTGCAAAATAATTAGAGGATTTTGAAGAGTTACTGAATTTTGTAAATGTGACGTTTATCGAAACAATTATTTAAAAGTTCAAAAAACATTTACAGAATTTTGAAAATAAGACTTGACATTATTTAGCAAAACAATTGTATCTGAAAGTTCAAGGAAAACTTAACTGTTGAAAACAGAAAATCAAAATGCTGCATAATAAAAAGAAATTTATCTAAAATCAATTTATAATAATTAAATTTAGTAACATTTATGTAATTTATTATTAGTGTAGGTACATGAATTTAAACCCACCTTGATTGCCAGGGACATATGATACCGTCATCAGGTCCACCGATGAGAACCAGTTTCTTCAACTTGAGCATATTGTCCTTGAACTGAGTGGAGTTGGGAGTTTGAACGAGGTTGTTAACTCTAGCGAGGAAGGTGCTGTAGCTGAGGAAGAGAGGCACTTCGTGGGGGTCACGCCAGTAGTTGGCCACTGATACTAGCTGACCGCCCTCCGAGTACATTATTTCATAAGCCGTCGACTTGAAATAAGTCGGGAAGTAAATGTGCAGAAAATCATCTGCGAAAAACAAAGTCATTTTTAAATAATACGTCAAACACAAAGCCAGATTGATTCAGATTAATATATTATCAAGATCGAAAATCGCAATAGCATCTAAAAACGTCAAGTAGGTTAAATTTTTTAAAAACTATTACTTCCAGTCTAGAAGTAATTAATTTGAACGAAAAAACCGCATATTACATAGAATAATTATAGACTAGAAGGACGTAATTTACCTCCGAACTGGCCAGCTTGAGGCGAGCTGAGAGAAATGAAATTATGAATTGTATGATTCTGGATCGACTGAATTAGTCCTCGTCCAACCAAACCACCCTGTGAGTAGCCTAAAGTTCAAAGGTCAAGAAAATCATTTAGTAATTTTCAAGCATTTAAAAGTACTTGTGTGGTTGGTGATCGCCAGCTTTTAAGCTTCTGACAACCTACTTAATCCAGAATGCGAACATATGTTTTTTAATAAAGCACAAAAAACATTAAAAACATTTGGAACTCCAAAAAGACACTATATTAGTATTTTCGAGCAGTATTTAAAAATTTCTGAACCCTATTTCCACGGTTAAAACTTTTATAAGCTGCTTCAGCGAAAATTGTCAAAATTAAATGATTAGATTGTAGTTTCCGTTAAACTGAACTTAAAACATTTTTCCAGACGCTGAAATACAGAAAAACCCGGATTATAGAATTTTAAACAAATCAAAAACGAAATAATTCACCATTTTCAGAACCATCAAAAACATTACTTTATTCCAGACATGCGATTTAAAAATTACTAAAAGCATTTGGAGTTCAAAAAGCATTATTGTAGCATTTTTAGGCGTTAAAGGGTTCATTACAGTATTGTTTTTGTACTCCGAAAAGCCGAAAGCATTATTTCGGAATTTTGAAACTGAGGAGCAACATTTTTAACAAAGAAACAAAAGCACTAATAATTATGAAACTCACCAATCAGATGAATTCCCTCTGGGTGTTCGTTCATAATTGGAATGAGGGATTTGCTAAATGCGTTGACCTGAAACCAAATCGGAGACATGCTTCGCCATCCATGGAGTCTGTCAATGATTGTCACGTTCGTTCCAGGATGCTTCTGCAATTACAAATTCACAATTAAAATCAAACATCGCAACCTTGAATTACGAACTAAAAATAAAATCTGTAGTGGGAAATGGTAAATTATTGGAAAGTGAAAGTAAAAGCGACTTGACTTACTTCTCTAATTCTGTTGGCCAGGTCATTTAAACTATGCTTGTCATCAAAAATACCATGAACAATCACAACTGGTTTATAAGTCTTGTTTCTCGTGCTAACTGCCAAAACTACTAAAACTACTGCGATAATTGTAATCAAAATAAAGTAAAAGTAACCCCGTAAATATCCCTTTTCCACTTGACTTCCTCGTTTCTCAGCATCCCACAGTTCAAGACCAGTTTCAAGCTTCTTGTATTTCATTTCTGGTCAGCAATAAAATCAAAAATTGATAATTTAACGAAATACTAATTATGAATTAACTGCGTCGTTAAGCGTTTACTTAATTGGAACTAGCGTTTCGCTCGACACTCAACAAATTACACGAGCAACGATCGTTTCTGTAGTAAGTTGTAAGTTGTAAGTCGTGTCGTAATCATGGACTGATGACTGATAGGGAAATAAAAGATAATGGTTGATAATTATTTGTTAAATGATGACGAAATGACGATGTTGAATGGAAGGCAAGAATTACCAAGGTAGTACCACTGATGACTGACCAGAACGAGACTTAACTATGAAAAGCCAAACAAGTAAGTGGATTAAAATGAATGTATGTAAACAGAACTAAAAACAAGCAACAGATGTGCCTCAGCTGTTGTGGAGATTAGAGATCACAAGGACGATCACAAGTTTTACAAGTTACACGTAAATTACTCTGGTTTTGTGTGTTGTTGTTTGGTTTCATTGCCACATTCACATGGCACAATAAAATTCCTTTTAAAGTAGGTACAGTCACTGGCAGTACTGGCACTGGTACAAGAGTAAGAGTACCAAGAATTTGCGTCTGTCTGTCTGAAGTCTGAACTCTGACGAGCCTATTTCATTTGTATTTCGTATTCGTTATCCAGCATTGGTATTTTTGAATTCATTGTTTGGCGGTTGACTTCCCCACGAGGACTCGACTAGGCGGGATTTGGTCTGTATTTTTATTTATTAGTAGCAGAAAGCGTAGCAAGCGAGTTGCGACTTTTAATAGAGACTTAAGGAATTACTTCACTGCTACTTACTAATGACAATGACTTTTTGAACGTTGCCATTGTGTGGCTTCCTCGAAATCACATTTTTAATATCAATTTGAGACGAGATTTCTATTGTAATCGCTTAAAGTAGGTAATTATGCGTTAGTCTTAGCAGAAAATATATTTGTAATTTTGATTTCTTAATTGCATTATATTCAAGTCTGACAGCCACGAGCACTGAGTTTTAAATACAGATGAAACTAAATGACAATAAGGAGACCAAAAATGCTTTTTTGCCTTTGAAAAATGGCTTTTTTGACCTTTCAAAATGCCACAAACGCTGCTTTTCCTAAAATAACTAAAACAAATGCTTTTTCAAAATTCAAAATGCTTTTGATGCTTTTCGAAATCCCATTTAGGCTCGCGTGTAGTGCATTTTTTGAGTCTGAAAATGCTGACGTACTTTTTTTGTACCTGTAAATACTAAATTAAAGCAATTTTCAGTATTTTAAAGTCATTTGGAAAATATTTCGAAATTTAGGCAGATAATATTTGTTACCGTGAAAGTGTGACCCGAAATGCTAAAGTTATGCTTTATTGGCGCTCGAAAATTATAAATAAGGCAAACCAAAACGGATAATTAAAGGGCAAAAACGTGAGCAGATTTGCCGCGCAGTGTACATAGAAGTGTAATTAAGGGATACGCGGAGGTACAATCTACGCAAAATCTGCTCACGTTTTTGCCCTTTAATGATCCGTTTTGGTTTGCCTTAATTATAAAAATACTTTGTGGGAGCTTAAAATGCTTTTTGTGTTTTTTCACCAAATTTATGGTCAAAGCAGGTTACCAACACTGGCGTAAATCCCGGGTGTGCAGGTATACATTTGCACACGGGCCTCCGACCCGAGGGGCCTCCAAATATGTCAACAACTTACACTAGATAAAAATGCCTACGCAGATTGACTCACACAAACTGGAGTAGGAAAATCATAGAAAAAAATCTTTATCTATCAAAATTTTCCGCTGCATTTAATTCACTAAAATGGACTAAAGGAGATTCAATCGCAAATTACACTCCAGAAGAATGTAAAAGGGCCTCACATGCTTCATCGCTTCCTACAGCAAATGGGGCGGCTAGGAAGGCTTTGCGCTGTGATAATTTATTTCACATATCGTTCCTTCCTGTACAAGCCATTACATTCAACTTCGTGGTAAAATCCTGTTAAGGACCATTGTAAGTTTTGAGAATTTGAAAAAAATCAGGACTCTGGAAAAAGTAAATTGACATGGATACCAATTTAAGAATTTTTTTTTGAAATTTCTTAAGACTATGGCAACGAAATGAACGTGGACTACAATTTATTATTGAGGAAGTTCAAGGCGGCTGTACTGTAGTTCATATCCTACCTTCCGCCGTATTCACCCACCGCTATGTACTGTACTCCATCAGAGAAATTCCGGTTTGTATAAAGCATCTTTTTTATAATGTTAGAGAAATCTCTCCATCCAAATCACTATTGAGTCCCAATAACTTTTCGCTCAGTAAATCCAATCGCCCTCGCGACCATTGAGCATATGTAATTCCCAGTCAGTCTCAATCTAAGAGTAGGCCTATGTTAACAATACAAAACTTGCAATCAGTCCCATTCCGTCTTGCTATGTCTCTAATGGAGATTTTGATTTTTTTCAGTCCCAATAAGCTTTCCAAAAAAATTTGTAAATCCCGATTCGAGTCAGTCAGTCTTTAAAAATGCTTTTAATCAGTCCAACCTCAGTCCAATCTCAGTCTGGACTGATGTTTTTACCACTCATTCAAGAGTGGCTTGAGAGATTAAAAAAGTTGTGCATTTTTCTAATTTTATTTCGTGTAAGCCTCAATAAGGAAATGGCAGTTGTATGTCTTGCAAGCCCTCGTTTTAAAGTTCTTGCTAAGCACTTGTTGTATGACCTTTTGTGATATATATCAATCTCCCTTCTGACCTTTTTCGCCAGAACGGCAAGAATTTCTTCGAATTCGTTCCCTTTCCCAATTAATTGCCGAGGTGCGGAACCCAGGTAATAAATAAAAGCCTCCCATTAAAATAGGAACCCGTATTCTTAATAAACGCCAGTTCACACATAGTTGCCAGGTCGGCGGAGGCAGAAAGTATATTCAAGTAATTGATTATATACGGCAATCAAAATACCTTCATTATTAATGAATTCACTTTGATCGCTTACTGGATGTGAAATGCAAATAATTAATTTATTCACAAAGTACCGAGCTTTCGGTGGCGAATTGCGACGTTGCGACCCTCGTAATGCTGGTAACGATTTTTTGTAAGCAAATATGATTTAGTAGTTGTGCATTGCATATATTCATTTTTTCTGTCCTACGTATTTTTGGATGTGAAATGCAAATAATTAATTTATTCACAAAGTATCGAGCTTTCGGTGGCGACTTGCGACCCTCATAATGCTGGTAACGATTTTTTGTAAGCAAATATAATTTAGTAGTTGTGCATTGCATATATATAATAATTTTTTCTGTCCTACGTATTTTCCACTTGCTTTATACTCCTGTTGTATAGGTAGGTGCCCATCACGTCACCAAATTAACTCAAACTTTGAAAATTACTACAGATATGCAAACTAAAATCACACACGTGGGCCGTGGGACATAAAACATTAAAAATCCAAATCCATTTTTAGCGCTGAAAACGCATTTTATTTGGTTTTTGGTTCGTATATGATGTTGTTTCTTATGCAACTTGAGCTAACTGAGAGTAAATGCTAATCAATTCTCATGAGAGAAAGTAAACCAGCTACGGTTTATGGAGATTCCCGGCTTACGGAAGTCAGAATTATAGAAATTCGAATCCGCTATAAACAGGAATTAATGCACGGCCTGAAAGAATTGCTTTGGAATTGTAGTCTTCCGAAATTACTCTGAAGGTCACTTAGCACTAGCAGG
>JAAXYX010003044.1:0-15507 GCA_036851915.1 Ptenothrix huangshanensis | reverse complement strand
AAATGCAACTTTTTAATTTTACAACAAAATAGAATTAGTTTTTTTTAGTTTACGCAGAAATAGTTACAGTGTTTGGAATTTCGACAAAAATAGGTACGATTTTTTGAAATTTACACTCGATATAATAAGGTTATTTTTGTTCATCCCCCTCCATGAACTTTGTCAGGATCCGCCTCTGCAAGAACGGATTTTAATAGGAGGACTTGCTCTAATGATGGCAGCAGTGGTAGCGCGTGCCTTGGTCCTAGTGCTGCTACCGGTTCTGGTCCTGGTCCTGGTCCTGGTCCTGGTCCTGGTCTTGGTCCTGGTCCTGGTCCTGGTGTTGGGGTGTGAAACCTGCGGATTACGTTGCAAAAATGGAAGCCTATGAATAAAAGTTTGTGAAAAAGGACGAAGGAAGGGAAATGGTGAATGGGCTAAATGATGGAATTGAAATAGAATGACTGACTTGTTGCGTCTGATTGTGAGTGGTGAATGTGAATGTGAGTGAGTAGAGTGAGTGGAGATGACGATGAATGGGTGTGACCTAATTTTAATACAGAAGAAGAAAAAACTTTGGAATTCTGTTTGCGGGGAAAGACTTGCTATCGCGTTCGTCATCATGATCATGTCATCAGGTAGGTTTATGTATATGTAGAGAAGAAGGGATAATATCACGTTCGCATTCTGCATTCCATCTTCGTAGTGCATGTAGGTTGGCATTTTTCTCTTAAGCTGAGGAATGAGGATAAGACGGTGGATGTGGATGTGGATGTGGATGGTGACGGGGCTCCTAGGAATAAACAACATGGACTAAGTACATGTTCATAACTAATACTAACCAACACACAACCTTCATTCCTAATGGCCCTGTATGCATTTTTTCATAAATACAAAAGTCCAAGCTTACCTTTGCATTACACACTCGTAGAGAATGAGAATCAAGAATTATCCTCCGCTCTCTTGTCTTCGCTTGTCTTACATACATACCTACATATTGAGTACATACATACACATACACTTCATACACTTCATACACTTCATACACTTGGACGGTCGGTGGTTGAGTTGAGGTTGAGGTGCATCAACATGAGCAATTCCAACTCCAACTTGGTTGGAAACTCACGGGAATGTTAACCTTGCTAATGGAAACTTGATTATGAGACGAAACTCGTTTTATCTGTATATCATCAGATTAGAACCAACTTGAAGACTAAAGACTACATTTGCATAATGAAAATTTGCAACTGATTACGCATATAAATCTTTGTAATCCTAAAAAACAATGAATTGTGTAACCATTGAACTAACAAAACTCAAAAGTCTTCACAGATCATTTACACAGACCCAGACGCAGCCAACAACCAACTTCACAACCACAAAGTCCACACTCACCGAGAAGGAATGCTCAGGATTATTTTGGAAAACATACACCCATTTTTGAAACAAGTCCTGTCTGCAACTCGCACATTACCAATAACAATAAAACTACAAGACACTCGCCAACCAAATTTTCACAACTCTCCTTCCACTAAACAAATAATACAAACAATGCGATAATTATTAATCTCATTTTTAATCCCAAGTCCTCGCTAACTTTAAGTACCTAAGCCAAGCTACCAACTACAACTTATTTTTTTTAATAAACTATGAAACAAATCAACCAACTATTGCGTACAAATTCCCACCACTAATTCCCTAATTACATATAACCACAATCGTGGAACAACTAGAACCACCACGAGTAACCTACACCTTCATTTTACCAGCGGCAAAGTCCAAAAACGTTATTCGTGTAAGAAAAGCTTCTCCGAAATCCTTTGAAGGTCCAAAGTCCTTCCTGGCAGTAGCGTAAATAGGCGTAGGCCACGTAGGTCTCGGATAATCCTGCAAAGTATTTCTAAAAACAAACTGCACCATTTAACATTTTCACGAAAATGACGGAGTTTTTTTCAACTACACGAAAAAGACACAGTTTTTTAAAAATTTACACAAAATAGACGCGATTTGTTTAAATGTACACAAAATAGATGCGGTTTTTTTAAATTACACGGAAAAGACGCAGTTTTTTAAAAATATTATGCAAAAATCAGGCAGTTTTTTTAAAAAAATACACAAAAAAGACGCGGTTATTTTCAATTTACGAGAAAAAGGCGCAGGTTTTTAAAAATTATACAAAAATGAGGCAGTTTTTTTAAAAAAATATACAAAAAAGGCGGTTATTTTAAATTTACGGCAAAACGCGCAGGTTTTTAAAAATTCTGCAAAAATGAGGCAGTTTTTTTAAAAAAAATTACACGAAAGAGACGCGGTTGTTTTAAGTTTACGCGAAAAAGGCGCAGTTTTTTTAAAAATTATGCATAAATGAGGCATTTTTTTTAAAAATTTACAAAAAAGAGACGCGGTTATTTTAAGTTTACGACAAAAAGGCGCAGGTTTTTAAATATTATACAAAAAAGGCGGTTATTTAAAATGTACACGGAAGAGGCCCAATTTTCTTAAAACTAACGCTAGCTCCGATTTAGTTTTTATAAATGTTCCACTGGATGCATCCAAATTTTTTCGTGGCCTACCCAAAACGAAATGCTGCGGGTGCCAACTGGCTACTGGAAGAATGAATAAGTAGAAAGAAAAGTAATAAATATTTGGACAAAATTTCATAAATTGAGTAAAGATGGTTTTGGCTAAAGCGCTACACATGGAGGTCTTCGTGTGACAGAATTGGGTAGGAGTGGATGTTGATGGTGCAGTGAAGAAACGACGTGGAGAAACGTTGAGAGCGTGATGATGAATGACCGCGTTTCGCTTGGCAGTCTCGATTCTGTAGTTAAAAGGAAGGCAGCTGGGTGGCGTCCACAGCGTAGATCAAAAGAGACGGAGAGCAAATTGCGAAATGAAATGAATTTCCTTGCTATCCCCACATCTCGAGATCGCAAATGGAAATTCATGCGAATCGTGTGATTTCTAAGAGAGAAAATTCAAATTCAAATTGGAAATGTGGAATGCAGGGGTGAATTTGAAAGGAAATTCTATTTTCTCTTCCATTGTGTAGCCAACAAGTGTATTGTAATCTATGCTGGTCCTGGTTCTGGTTCTGGTTCTGGTTCTGGTCCTGGTCCTGGTCCTGGTCCTCATGCTGGAATAATATAACACGGACGGAGGAGGAAATAGTAAATAGTCGTAGAAAAGCTGTGAATGTTGAATGAAATCTAATTTGTAGTTACGGGGAAAGAATTTGACGTGGAGTAATTTGAAAAGAGCTTGGAGCGTAAAAAACATTACAAGTGGAAAAGTGGAGAAGAGGATGATGGGATGATGGTCTGATGGGATGATAGGCGGAAAGGTAAGGAGGAGACGGAGAAGGAGAACAAGGGAGTTTGTTAGGAAATGCGGAAGCTGTGATTAAATATGTTTTTGTTGCAAACAAGTCTCAACACCAGACAGAGACCGGAGCCAGAGCGGGAGAATAAGGAGACAAGGGAAGCGGAGGATGATGTTGACTCTCCTTCCCGAGTTTTGGGTCTGTCTGTGTGGATCGATGTAAGTGTGGAAAATCCAGAGGTTATTCCAATCACACTGAGGTAAGGCATATGTGTCAGCTGAGTTTCTATCGCATCGCATCCTATCCAAGTATGTATGCACGCCTACCATCCCAAGCCTTGTCTAATCGTCTCGTGCTCCGCTCGCTACATTTCTTCCTCTTCTCCAGCCAAGCACACACACATTATCCTCCTAGCCAGAAGAGTGTGGAGCCAGGCGCGGATCCGCGCGGAGGGGGACAGGGGCCGTAGCCCCCTCCGTCAACATCGAATTACGTGTAGAAAAAATCGTGTTCTTTCCAAAATTTACACTACATATACAATGCGCGTTTTTAAATGTGCCTAAAACAGATTCAGTTTTTTTAAATTCTAACAAAAGCAGGTGCAGTTTATTTTTGAATTTGCGCAAAAACAAATGCAATTTTTTGAAATTTGCACAAAAAACAGGAGCAGTTTTTTGAAATTTACGTAAAAACAAATGCAACTTTTTGAAATTTACGCAAAAACAGGATCAGATTTTTGAAATTTATGTAAAACAAAATGCAATTTTTTGAAGTCTACACAAAAGCAGGAGCAGATTTTTGAAATTTACGTTAACCCAAATGGAGTTTTGTGAAATTTACACAAAATCGGATGCAGTTTTTTGAAATTCACGAAAAATTAGATGCGGTTTTTTTAAATTTGTAAAAAATCAGATGCCGTTTTTTGAAATTTACACAAAAACAGGAGCAGATTTTTGAAATTTACGTATAGCCAAATGCATTTTTTGAAAAGTAGACAAAAACAGGTGGAGGTTGTGGAAATGTTCAGAAAATATCACGATGTTGTTTCATTGGCCCCTGGATGAGGTTTGTGTGGATCCGCCCCTGAGTGGAGGAGAGAGGAGAAAAGAGAGGAAAGTTGGTGGGTACAGGCACCAGGACGAGGACCACGAGCCACGGCCGAAGCCGAGTCAGCAGTGAGAAAAGCTTTTGTTGAGTGAGCATGCCCGTTCGCTACCCGGGTCGACTCTCTCTCTCTCTCCACTTGTACACTTTCATGTATTGACAGAGGGAAAAACACGCACGCAGGTTCACCCAGGAATGAAAATGGAAATATCTTTCTCGGCCGTTTCCAAATTCCCTTCTCGAGTGTAGAAAGAAGGAAACACCCGCACTGCACACAGTGGACTATTGGTACTTATACCAGCATCCGACTCGCTCCCTCGTCAGACTCAGTCGTAGCACATTGAGGAGCGGATAGACAGGGAAAGAGCGAGTGAGAGCGAGACGGAAGCGTGAGGAGAAAGAGAGCAAGGAATCGGAGCAGAAGCCGCTTGGAATGTTTTGGGGGGAAGACGTGCGAGCGGAAGACGAGTGAGGAAAGGAGCACAAGACTTCGGGAGTCAGTGGAGCTCGCTCGAGTCATGTGGCAAGAGCTGGACCGAGTGCAGAGCGTCGTGACTTGACTTCTTTCCGCAAAACAAAAACAAATTCCTCCCCGTCCTCATTTAATTCCATAAATAATATAATTAATATAATAAGTGAGGGTAGGAACAGTTGAGTAATTTAGTATTTCTCCAGCCTGAGTGAAGATGAGGAGGGGAGGGTGGCGGAGGAGCGGGAGCGGGAATCAAGAGACTTGAAGTGTGGGGCAAGGGGAATGTGACTCGGCGGCATGACTGCACAGGGACGTTTCTGTTCCTCACCCTGGACTGGTTCTCGAGTGGCTCGGACAAGATAACATGAGCAAATTCTTTTGGGGTCGGAAATTCGGATTTGTGTGTGGGTGCGGTTGTTGCACTTATTGTCTACACTCATCCCACAAAACGAAACGAGACCGGATCATCGGACACACTTGGAGGAAAACTGTCGTCTTCGGAGTGTTTGTCTTTACCCTCTACTTCGCACTTCTCACTTTCGTGTCCTTCCTCGCCGTCTCGAACCATCGGAGCTCCAGAGCTCCGCTTCTTCCGCCGCATCCAGGGCACAAGGTACGACTCACATTTTATATTTCATTCTCACACCAACTTCCCGCCACTCGCATCCAAAATCCAAATAACTAAACTAATACTCGTAGCCATAACAATAGCCATAGCCATAGCAATAGCAATTGCCATAACCATACCATACCATACCATAGTCATGCACTTACGCTAACAGCTACAATTTACTCCACTTGATTCCGCCAGTTCCCTTCTCCCCTGTCCCTGTCAAAAGACTTGATCTTCTCCACTTTCCAAAGGGAAGGACAAGGAGCTTAGGATTAGGACATGGTGAAAGTAAATACGAGTCGGAATTACCAACCGTGCACTACCATCCGCATCCTACACCTGTGTTGTCTTGTGTTGTGTTGTGTAACGAGGGAAGTACATAGAAATGTTTCGCATGCAGATTCTAAGGATGCAGGTTGGCTCGGTGTGCAAACAGCGAAACCGAAAAGGCTTACAAAGCAAATGCCATGGGATGCGATGCGAGGCGATGCGAGGCGAGGAAAGACCTGGAGCTTTCCCTGTGCCAGAAGAGAGAACTTGTTTGCCAAATTCCAGACCAGGGCCACTTTAATTTACTTACACGAATTGTTATGAGCAGCCGAGTAATTTTATGATGAGGGTCACAGGTGCATCGTTTACAAATGCTCCTTCCATTACACTCATCCACGCAAATCTCCTCCGCTCCTCTAACTCCAAACGCACTCATAAAAGGCGAGCAGACAAAGTTTTTCCCAGTGTCGTTCACGAGACCTTTCCATTCCACTTGGTGTTCATATACTCAAGGGGAGTGTATCTCGAGCGTACCTGTACAATGTTGGTGTATCCCAAACCATAAGCCATAAACCCAAGGTGTATTTACATTAGGGCAGAAGCACAGAGTCAACCTACCCCCACCTTTCTCCACGGCCATGCGATGCAATGCGATGCCAGGAGAGAAAGTAAAGGATAAAATAAATGAGTTGAATGCATAGAAAGTTCGTAAATCAGAATTATGCCCGCTCACATAAGTCATGATGAACCTTTGGCTCTAGGACCCAGAACGAGTGCGAGTGTACTGTAGATTCTGTGTAAACACGGCATTTCTACAAAACTCTCCAATAATTTTCCTCAAACTACCCGACGCTCGTCATCTCATTGAAATATTTATTGTGAAGCCAGGCATAAAATCCGCCCGCAAACGTCAACCAAATGTACTTGGGAAATTGTAAAAGAGCCAAGTGCAAATACACTCACACATTTCCACATACTCTACATCCACGGCAAATCACACAACAAACCATAACTAGCAAAATGAAAATTCCAACGAGTCCAACTTGACGTAGGTAACGAAAACGAAGGAAAGGATGTTGGAGCTGGAGTTGGTTCTCAATTCTTCCGCCACATCTTCCTTTATCCACTTCCACTTGCTCATCCAACTCTCCTTTTTACTCGAGAACCCGCACCTTCAACTTCCATCAACTTTAAATCCTATCAATAATTTCTCCATTAAGTTTTTTATTGACAATGTATGTATCGGAGGAGAGGAGTTTTTGAATCGAATTTACTCATCCATTTCCACCAAGAATAGCCAAAGGTGCAGAAAGTGCTGTGCCAAACTCAACTTCGCTCAGTCAGTCGCTCACAATTCCCAACTTGCTCGAGGTAAATGGTTTAAAGTTCGGTTGAGTATTCGCCCTGCTCTGTATTCTCCAACGATTTCCCAGTAACTCCTACCCACGCCATCCCCAGCATAGCGAGGAGCAAACTTATCATTTTCCCCTCACCTTCACTTTCTCTTTTTCCTCTACGGATGGACATGCACTTTCCGCTTGGCTTTGGCTTTGGCTTTGGCTTGGGCTTTTCCCTTGTCCTCCTCCTTGTGGTTCTGGTTCAGGATCGCTTTCTCCGTCTCACTCTCACTTGGGAGACTTGAGAGTTGTGGGCAAAACAATGACAATGACATTCCACATGCTCGTCCAACACGGACAACTTTCCTCGGTTTTGATTCCTGCTCCCTCGTCGTAAGTTCGCATGCTGAATGAAAACTTGTCACTTTACTTGCTGATTTCACTTATTTACACATTACGGTCCGTTCTCCGGTTCCGGTTCTGTTCTCTTCTCTTGAAGGGATGCGTTGATATTACCCTCTCCAAATTGTTAAAAGAGCCAAGGATCCACCTGTGTATGAAAAATACATGGAGTGGATACTTGGACTGTGGGAGGAAAAGGAGAAGGAAGGGAAGGCGAAGGGAATAGTTTGGTGTTGGTGGGAGATTGTGAGAATACATTAAGTAGAGGAGTGTAACGTAAGTAGGCTGAGCACGATTTCCTTGCCTCGCTCCTTCTCCTATCCCTCTCCGTCCCATTTCAAGACCATCAAACATGTTCAAAGAAAAGTTCACAAGTTCTTTCAACTCTTTATTCTTAAGAGCTTTCATCCTTCACATGGATTCCTCCCAGTGTACACTACACATAGCGTAGTTGTTGAAGCTGAAACCGTTCCCGAAGCATTTGTCTTTCCCTTCGCCTCCTTCATACAGACATCAAGTCAAGCGGGAGTCACTATGCACGGTGATGGTGGTGGTCGGCAACAGTAACGCCGTGGTTGTGGCCATAACACTGACTCTTAGCAAAAGCAAAGGAGAGAAAACAAAGTCATTCCTCCTCCTCCTCCTCCTATCCTCATACATAATACTGTTACTGTAACTCTTACCGTTACCGTTACTGTAACCGTTACCGTTACTGTTACCGTTACTGTTACCATGACCGTTCCGTTAGCATGAGAAGTGTGGCTGGAATATGTACTGGGGAAGTGGCGTGCGGAGCAAGTAGAACAAGTGAAATCAAAGCGTGTTGATTGGAGGGCAGTGTGCCCTGGCACAAGCTGTAGGCAGACGGAGAAAGGCAGGATTCCTCACAAGACTCAGACTCGTTGTGGATGAAATTGGAGCCGGGAAGAGATACTTTTTATTTTATGTTTATAGACAAAATCCCAATCTGTCTATTCATCATGTAGTCAAGTGGAGAGAATGTGTGTGTGTATTCTATACGTGGATTTATAGCGGGATTTGGAAAGAAGGTGAGTGAGTGGAGGAGAAAAATGAGAAGAAACTTTTCACATGCTTCTTTTCTGATTTCCTTCCCTTCGTCTCCCTTCACCCAGCTCCAGTCTTCCGGAGTATTTAGATTGGTCTAATATCCCGATCCCGGTGTATTTCATTATGCATTCACACCCACCCACACGCTTTCCCCAGTCCTGTCCTACTCCATAATACCACGGACCCCTCTCCGTCTACTTACCTACTTACTTAGACTTAGTATAGATCCCTGTTCTAGGTAAGCCGGTGTCGATAAGGAAATTCAATTTAGCCCCAAAAGACTTAACTTGATCACTTTTCCACAGTCGTAATCGCTCAAAAAACTTGGTCTAAATTTTCTTTTCTTTCTCTCTCTCTCTCTCTATTCCACGGAACGCAACTAAAGCGAGGAGAAAGCGAGGGAGGAGACGAAGAAAAACTTTAGTCTGAATTTGCTTAATGCTTTCAGAATGAATGACAGCACTGAATACATGAGCTACATAGCACCCTTCTCTTCCCATCCATTCAAATCCGTGTTTCATATGCCTATACCCTTGGCTATGCCTATAGTCCTTGAATACAGCACAAGTTCAAGTCTGTATGAATCATATCATTTGATTTTGTCTCCTGCCGTAGCGCCACAAAGAAAGCCAAGCCAAACCAAGCCAAAGCCAAAGCCAAAGGCAAAGGGAAAGGGAAAGAAAGCCAAGGCAAGACAAATTTCCAAAGTCCTTCCACCCAATTCACAATTCTCAACTCATAAAATAGAAGATAAAAGTATTGCTTTTTGCGTTCCTTTGTAGGGAGAAATCCTTTGGAAAAGACCAAGGAAATCTTGATGAAAATGAAAGTTACCAGTACAGTATCAACTATTGAATTATTGAGGAAAGAACTAAAGCTACTCGTGCAGGGCATACTTTCACATTTACTTTTACTTTTTCAAAGACTCATGCAAAAGGCAAGGGAGGGATAGGGAAAGAAGAAAGTACTGGGACCAAGACCAAGGTAAGTATCGAAATCCATGTCATCCCACCGTCCTATTCTCTCCCTACTTTTTTCATTATCAACTTTTCCCTCCGCTCTTACATCTCAACTTTGCATCGCATTACACTCCATTCAAGCACAGCACAGGGCCGTAGGTAGGACTCAATTCTGGCTGGGGTTCAGTAACTTTAAAACCATTTTTCCCGATCAATACTTTTCAAGTCGAATTTTTCAAGTAAAGAGTTTGTCAAAACGGAGAAATTTTACAAAGTCCAAAATGTCTATTTCATATTTTTTCAAAGGGTGTTATTTCTAAATTAACGCTTTTTGAAAGGGTGTCATTTTTAAATTAACGCTTTTTCAAAGGGTGTCGTTTTTGAATAAACGCTTTTTGAAAGGTCCATTTTTTATATTGACGTTTTTTTAAAAAGTCATTTTTACAATTAACGTTAACGTTTTTTTCAAAAGGTCCAATTTTTTAATTAACATTTTTTGCAAAGGTGCATTTTTTAAATTAACGCTTTTTCAAAGAGTCTTATTTTCCCAATTAACACTTTGAAAAAGTCCATTAAAAAAAAGAAAGATAAACGCTTTTTTAAAACGTGTTATTTTCCAAATTAACATATTTTTTGATGGTCCAATTTTTTAATTGACTTGAAAAGGTGCTATTTAGCCAGGTAACAAGTTTTGAAAAAGTAATTTTTCCAATTAAAACTTTTTAGAAAGGTCTAATTTTTCCAATGAACAATGAAACTTTTTGAAAAAGTAATCTATTTGCGAATTTTTGGAGGTGCTTCAGCACCTGATGACGTGCCCCAGGTACACTCCTGTTGCCTTGCATTGCATTGGAATGCATTACCTAGCAGGAGCAAGGTAGAGAGAGTTGGAGGAAATCACGTTAGTAAATCTAGGAACTGTCTTCCAGCAAAAGCGTCATTTTGCACCACATTTATCTCGTCCGCAAAGTTTTCGCTGCAGTCTAATGCAATGCAATGTATAATGGGTGGAAGACAATGCAATTGAATTCATCATTTGGATATCATTTGGAATTCAGTTGAGTGGAGTGGCGCTATGTTGGAATATTCATCCTGGTGTACCTTCTGTCCATTCCTACACGAGAAAAACTGATGCGTCTAAAGTGCCATCAAGTACCTACAAGTTCAATCTCTTTTATAATAATTATAATTTTCAACGCAGATGCATCCAACTGTCCAGAAAGAGTTTTTGATGCACTTTGGGCACTCACGAGCAAACGTTCCAAAGTGCTCAGCGAGAGTTTCAATGCTATTGCTTTTAATTCAGCCTGTAAAATCTAAAATGTAAATTTTCGTTCTCTCACATAAAATAAGGAAAAGTGAAAAATTCCTCCTCGAAATCAAAATATTGTTTTTTAAATTGAATTTTCCATGCTAATTTTAACCGTTGATAGTTTAACAACCGATGAATTTTTGAATTTTTTGAAATCGCGCAATTATTTATTTGTACACTTTTTCAAACAAGGAATAAATTATATTTTACATGCTTCAAAAAGGTGCAATTGTTATGTTATGAAAATGTTGTGTTTTGAAAACGTGTAAATTTTATTTTTTAAGCTTTTGAAAAAATGCAATTCTTAAAGTTTAGGCTTTTAAGTTAGAATGTGTTGTTTTGACGGTGTACGTGGCCGACGAAGCGGAAATGTTTGTTAAATGTCCGAAGTGGTGGTTGTAGTGGGTTTGGGAACATAACCGTGTTACTCTGTACATGTGCGAAACAAGTCAATTTGAAAGATGACGTTAGGTTGGAATTGGAAACAAGCACGTCCAACAACTCCCCACTTCCTAAGTAGGTACGTATTCCCACACGGAAATTTCTTCTTGGGCATTTCCACCGAGCTACGCTATGCTTATAGCATGGCGTAGCTATCATGCATTCCAATCTTTCATTCGGATTGACTTGCGAATATAAATGCCTTCGCAGGCAGTCGTACAGTCACCTGCTGGCAGTAATTTGACGTTTGATTGTTTCTCTCCTGTGCCATGCAAGCTTGGCCAGAGTCATGCAACGAGAGGTGGGAGCGTCGGGATTCCCCGCTCTTCAACTTTTCCTCCTCATTTCCCAAAATAGAAAATATCCTCACACTGCACTCACCATCACCACACACTCGACAGGGCCTAGAGAACATTACGGGGGAATCCGTTCTTGGAAATTTTGGGAAACTATTGAGAAATTATTAGAACTTTTAGAAATGTGTTGAAAATTTTGAAAATTTATTACGAATTTTACGAATTTGTTGGGAATTGTGGGAATTTATTGGTAATTTCGGGAGTTTTTTTTGGAAATGTTATAAAATTAGGAATTTTAGGAATTTATTGCACTTTTCTAAATTCGGTGGAAATTTTAGGCATTTATTGGGAATTATGGCAATTTATTGGCAATTTCAGGAATTCCTTAAGGATTTTGGGAATCTTGGGAACTTGCTTTCATTTTTTGTAATATATTAGTGCAGGAAAATTCCCATAATTTCCAGAAAACATGATGGGAGTGAATTCATTTTTATTAACTAGGCATAAAAAAAGTCAAAATTGAAAATCTTTGTATTCCTCCTCACAATAATATTTGAAAATTGAATTTTTCAGTTTCCACAAGCCATTTGGGTGAAGCGTGTTTAAAACTAATGTTGGAATGAAGCTCTTTCTGAACGAAAGAGAACTTTTAACATTGAGAGAAACCCAAGAGCATTTCTCGCCATTTTGAAATTTAAAGGGCAACTTTATTTTAGGGGCCATTAGCCATTTTTTTGAATTTGACTGTTGAAAGGAAAAGGGAAAAAAGCATGTTAACCTGGAGTTAAAGGCAGGTTGGAAAGGTTCCCTCGTTAAATCCCATAAGCGCAATTTGGAGTGACTTATTGGTTTGGAAGTCGGGAAGAGTGGAAAAGGGCGCTTGTGTTTGCTTTTAGTTGTGACGTATTTGTGGAGAGAGCCGAGTCTCGGTAGCGAAATTGGAGACGTTGAATGTCACACAATACTCGCATGTGAACGTGGAAGACTCGGTGTGTTTGTAAACACAGTCGTTAAACTCGTCGTTCTGCTTCTCGTTCCCTTCCTCGTGCTAACTCGATATCCAGAATTATGAGCAATCTAATTTTAATAACCAAACCCGTCACTCTCCAATTACCTTAAACGTCCATGTACTTACCTCTTTACCCAATGAGCCTCCGTCCACTTATCTCTGTACCTACGGACCCACGCTAGGATTTTTCTCATTCCTCCGTCACCAGCGGCGGATCCACACGAAGTTCATCGAGGGGGCTAATGAAAAAAAGATGTAAATTTCAAAAATCTACACCTGTATTTGTGTAACTTTAAAAAAACTGCACCTGTTTTTTTATAAATTTAAAACACTGCATCAGTTTTTGTTAAAATTTCAAAAAACTGCATCTGTTTTTTTTTAAATTGTACAAAACTGCATCTTTTTTTTTGTAAATTTCAAAAAACTGCGTCTGTTTTTGTTAAAATTTCAAAAAACTGCATCTGTTTTTGTGTAAATTTAAAAAAACTGCACCTATTTTTATTCAAATTTTAAAAAACTGCATCGGTTTTTCTGTAAATTTCAAAAAACTGCGTCTGTTTTTGTTAAAACTTCAAAAAAGTCACCTGTTTAGTAATTATAAATTTCAAAAAAGTGCACCAATTTTTTCGTAAATTTAAAAAAAACTGCACCTGTTATTACGTAAATGTTAAAAAAACGCATTATATTTAGTGTAATTTTTTGAAAAAACTCCCCATCCCCCCTCACTGTATCCGCGCCTGACCGTCGTCCCGCTTAAATTTCCTCGTTCGCATTTGCTGCACTTTCTCCAGGTCTTTTTGTGGAGAAAGACTGCACGGTACTCTGCAGTGGTGGACTGGAGCAGTGAAGAAGAATGGAATGAGTGCGAGTGGAAGGAGAGGAAGAAAAGAGCCTCGTTGGTTTTATGTTGCCTTCAATTGCATCTCCATGACTGGAGCACTAGTGGCAGTATAACTTTCCCCGCAACCATAATAAACTGCACTCGTAATACTCAGTCGTAAATCATACGAGACAAATGTTTCCAATGCGCCTACAAATGCATGGAGAGATTGTTCCACTTTGTACACGAGTGCAGCCATGCTCATGAAACGCTAGTTACAGTTCCAGTGCATACAAAAATACAAATGGAAGACAAGCACTGGACTGCACTGTCAACGTCAACCGCCTTCCCCAGTCGCTCCTTTACAGCTGTTTTCTTTTTAACTCCATTTTATTTTATGGCCTATTATAAATCCTCTGGATATTAATCAAAATCAAGTTTTCGCAGGTTAGGCAGGCGTAGGGATTTCCTCCATGTAAAGACTTATCCTCTTCACATTTCAATTCCCCTCCACATCCACATGTAGCGTCCGCACACATTTTTCATGTTTCCTGCTCAAAAAACCATCCTATCTCATGTAAATTTCAAAAAGCAGCATCCGATTTTATGTAAATTTAAAAATAATGCATCTGTTTTCTTGTGAATTTTGCAAAAATGTGTCTGTTTTTCTGTAAATTTCAAAAAAGTGCATCTAAAAGTGTACAATTTTTAAAAAACTTCTTCTGATTTTCTGTACATTTTAAAAAACGGCACCTGATTTTCTGTAAATTTCAAAAAAGTGCATCTTAAATGGTATAATTTTTAAAAAACTGCTTCTGATTTTCTGTGCATTTAAAAAAACTGCACCTGATTTTCTATAAACTTCAAAAAACTTCTTCTGATTTTCTGTGCATTTAAAAAAACTGCACCTGATTTTCTGTAAATTTCAAAAAAGTACATCTGATTTTTTTGTAAATTTAAAAAAACTGCACATGATTTTCTGTAAATTTAAAAAAACTGCATCTGTTTTTGTGAAAATTTCAAAAAACGGCTTCAGTTTTTGTAAAAATTTCAAAGAAGTGCATCTGATTTTATTTAAATTTAAAAGACTGGTGTGCGTAAATTTAAAAAATCCTAATGCCTAGTCGTACAAGGCCTACGCCCGCGGACGCTACTGACATCCACTTTGTCCTGGGATTGCCTGGTGGTTGTCTCTGCGTGCCTTGTAATTGTGATTGTGACTGTGACTGTGTTTGGTGAAGGTTGGAGTGTGTGAGTGTGCAGTGCACTCGCCTGCTCCCTCGGAAGCGGATCAGAATGAGAGTGACAACCCGGATTGTAGTGCCTGCGTTGGAGAGGACAAAGAGAAGAATAAGGACGAGTTTTGTGTTGTAGTCGGAGTTATTAGTACGCGGGTAATGGGACGCAATGGATGTGGGGCAGAACAAGGTTCCCCGTCTGGCTCTTGTGGTGCATTTTAGCTAATACCTCCTTACACACACTTACAACTTGTCTTGGTCCTTGTCGTTGTCGTTGTCATTGTCGTTGTCCTGGTCGTGGAGAAAGCCCAAGCCAAAAAGCATTGACAATGGGTTGTAAATTTTCCACTCGAGTCTTTACTCAGTTTCGGACAAACGGAGCGGGAGGAAAGCCCAGGAAAGCCGAGGGAAGGAAGCGGAGTGAAGGGAAAGGAGACGAGAGAAAGGATTTTATGTTCCTTTTCCATTTGTAAAGCAAAGGAGAGGAAAGAAAAGAGCATAATTGTAGCCTGAAATAGTAAAGTCCTTGAGCAAAATACCGGAATATCCTCCGTCGAAATTACTTTTCTACAAAACTCCACTGAATCAAAACCCAGAAAAAAAGTCAAACCACATCCAGAAAACTTTCTTTGAGGCATTTCCCAACTCTCGCATGTCGATCTCAATGTCATATGTAGCATTCGTGGTCCGAGTCCTTCCAGCCAAGTGTAAACCCCAACCCAAGCCAAAGTCTCATTCTCAATCCTCTACAATCTTGGCTCAACCAATTCACCGTTCTTTTTCCTACAGTCAGCTTTCAAATAAACGCAAGTCTAAATAATGCAGGGTGCAGGGGCGAACCTGGTACTGAATTTGGGGGGGGGGG
>JAAXYX010003043.1:0-15515 GCA_036851915.1 Ptenothrix huangshanensis | reverse complement strand
GTGTAAACTATTTATAACAAGAATATGCTCCGTATACTGAGTCTTTTTAGGCTACCCTCGTTGGAGGACAGTGTCAAAGCTTTATTTTAGTGAATAAAGTTTGTCTTTCTCTCTGTTTTTATAAATTATGTCGTTGGAGGACAGTGTCAAAGCTTTATTTTAGTGAATAAAGTTTGTCTTTCTCTCGCACTTCCCATTTTAATTAATCAGTAAACATCTAACATGCATTTTTATGCAATTGAGCAGGTGGATATTGTATAGTCATCCGTACTATAACGTGGACGCACGAGGAAATATAAGCAGTTTTATGATTTCGACTAATTTCATCCAATGCCGCTCTGTTGGTGATGTGGTGTCGTCAGTTCGATACGTGGGACTCAAGCATAACATGGATGAAAACACAATCACACTATACGAACGACCAGATTTTCAAGGAAAAGAGAAAGTTCTGGCTGAAAACGATGATAATCTTGAAGGGGTTTTCAAGCGTGGTACCGTCCGCTCGTTAATAGCTACTGGTGACGTTTCATGGACGGTCTTTGAGTCACCAAATTATCAAGGAGAAACAGTCTGTATTCTTCCAATTCAGAAAGGGAGCCTGCTTACCAAACGGAGTAAAATTAATTACAGAATTAAGTCTGTTCGACTTTATTGCGCATTGTCTCCAAAATAATCATATGTACCTCCATGAAGATATGTAAAACTTTTAATTCAGAACATGGGTTCTGGTTAACTCATAATAAGGGTTATTATACATACATCAATCATTTTCTGAAATTATTACTAAACGGTAGTTTGCACTCGAGGCAATACATAAATAAAGAACGAAAACCGTCATCAACTATGTTAATCAATTCTAATCTAGATAATCAAATTTCATGCGATATTTTATTGTGTTCCAAATTAGGATATAATTTTCGAGCACAAACTGGTAATTCATAATTTGCAATTTTCTATTATCAATCATGTGGTCGTCCATTGTTCACTTGGACTTGCAGGTGGATCTTAGGCCCAATTAGGGTTGTTCACCCCCTCGGCCCTAAGTTCTTTGCATCAATGACGCCAGTCCAACTACTGGTCATAACATCTTCTGTAAAAACACATTTTAAGATAACGTAGCAGATGCATCATCAACAATTTCAAAACAACCATTAGAAATTTAATAATTAGCTTCTAAAAATTAAACCATTATTCACTTTTAATTACAAACCACGATACATTAGATGTAACAAGCTTATGCACCCGTATACTGAGTCTATACAGACTATCCTCATTGGAGGACAGTGTCAGGTTAATTTTTGGAATAAAATTGTCTTTCTCTCTAGTAAATTATAACTTTTACCTGTTTGGTGGAAACTGTAGTCATCGTCGTTCTCCAAAACCCAATCATTTCCTCCATTCACACTCGCCATCTAAGTAAAACATAAACATTCATGTATTATCTCAAGGTTTACAAAATTCACAGTAACAAAACATATGACATGCGATCTTACCTGTAACATTGCCAGCAGTGACAAAATGACAACCAAAGCCAACAACCTCATGTTAGAACAGCTTAGTATAAAAAATAGTAGTTGGAATCCTGAAGTGAGTTGACCGAAATGACGATGATACGGAATGCTTGCAATCTCGCGAATATTGACTGATTCCTTTTGCAGAATTGATGTATAAATGAAAAGCCTTCAATCAGTTCGGCACTCTGTTTCGGCAATTGGGCTTTGTCATTATTCAAAGGATATAAAATACACGCCATTCAACTTTATGAGCTGATTTTTGATTCCTCCGTGGAATGAATTGACTTGACTATAAAACAAATGTGAATAGTAGAAATGAAATATGAATGCATAATGCAATGCAGAATATTAAAATTGCAGAACACTCGCCGTAATAGAGGTTTTCTCTGGCAGTTGTCGTTATAATCTTCATGCTGATTATCTTCAATAATTTTTATTACTTGCCGGTCCATGGGTTGGAGCAAAATCATTTAATTTCTTGCTAACTAAGGTCTTTTATTCTATTGTATCTCATACTTCCACAATTTAATGAATATAAAATGACAGTGAAACATCAAATTTTATGAATTGGTTGCAAACATTCAGATTCCCGAATCAGAACTAAAGCTTTGTCAATTTTTGCCTTTCGAAAATGCAGTTGTATAATTTATAAAATGCAAATCGCTGTGTTAAGTTCAAAATTGTTTAAAAGATTTTTTTATTCGCTATTTTGGTAACATTTTACTCTTATGTTGAGTCTAAAAATGTTAACATACCTAATAAATTTTAAAGGGGTACGATATTAGTAATCTGATTATTGTTTCCATGTATTAATTCCAAAAGATCTTGATTTTATTTTAAATTCGAATGTATAGCGCAATATCAAAAGAATGGTAATTTTTGTTTTTTTACATAGCTACACGCAGTAATTACATTTTACACCATTTTTCAAATTTCAAAATTTTTGAAAAAAAAACATGAACAAAGCATGAACAAACGAGATTTTTTGAAAAGGTTGACAGAGGCGTCATTTAAGTCCCATGCTTTGGGCAAACTACAAATTAAACTCGAATTTAAGAATCGCATGAACACCATTTTCCATGGCCTCGATGATGCCGAAATGCGGTTTCGGTAATGCTCATCACATACGGCATCACAGGAAGGACATCAGTCATGAGAGCTGAAAACATAGCAAGTTTCGCTCTTAACGAAAATAATAAAACTAATAAATTAAATATGAATAAAATGAAAGAAACGAATGAAATCCGGAAGACAAATTATAGTAACCTACCAGCTATGTTTTTCTTGTTCCATGCAGCAACACGAATATACACATGAACTTGTGGACATACTTTGAAAGCATGGAGGTATTGTGACGTGTGACAACATTGGACGCTGGCCACTTGTTCTATCTTCTTGGAAGCAGTCATTGATTTGTAGGTGGAGCTCTGTTAAGCCTGAAAACATTAAGATGATAAATATAAACATTAACTAACATTTTCTCGTCTAAAGAGCATCCAAGTTTTGTTTTGTTCTGAGTTTACTTCGACAAAGGGAACTATTTTCAACTACTTTGTCTTCAATATAAATATTTTTTTTAAAAACAGATAAACAACAAATAAACAATGAATGAAAGTAAATTAAAGCTGTTACTTACATTTTGCGCTTACCAACGAGTTAGATCTAGTAAGAGACTTGACTCGTATCAAACCCAGTCTGTCTTGAAAAAGTTGCTGACATGACAAGGGGGAAAATCCCGTTAAGGCACCCTCCAGATCTAATGCAAGACTTTCATTAACTTCAGCGTCGTGTCTGCTCCTACGACTTACAGCCAGCACTAGTTTTTTCAAATGAGCCAGACCCCATACATCATTTAAGTTTAGACGAATATAAGAAAACAAACTTAAGTTGACAGATACAAGGTAAGGGAACATGTTGAACAAATCACGGGGCAATTCTTTTCCAAACTTGTTTTAGAAATCCATTGACTTTATTGTAGAAACCTCATCCGCATACGAACCACCTAAAAGGCTTTTCTGAAACAAAAGTTTTCTCATTCGCTCACAAGCGTCTATTCTGATTCTCAGCGTTTTTAACCGGGGAAACAGGCGGGACATTTTGAAATTTGCGGGGAATAAAGTCTGGCAGCCGCCACTATGAATAAATTCCAAATTCCGTAATTTAGGCATTGTTGGAATATCAAATGACCGGTGAAATACAAGCGGATAGGTAAGTAAAGTTTCTAGACTTGGACCATTTGAGGTTATTATTCGAATGAAAATCTTGTCCACTCTAACTTTGCTCTCCTCACTCATCCCGTCTTCACACGAAATTAAGTTTAGCACTTTGATTTGGGAAGGAGTTTTTAACAATAATTTTTCAATAGGATCAAGGAGTTGTGTTATAAAGAATAGGCTTAAGGAAGACAAAAGGTGCGTTTTTTCATGGATAACCAAAGCTTCGATGACATCTTCTGGATTGAAAACATTGTGTACGTCCACGTTCAATTGAATTCCTTCCAAGTTAATGGCAGCTTGTAAAATGCATTTTAATATGGAAATGTGCATTACGTAGCCAATTTCAAGTTCTTTGAGTTTGAGCAATCTGCGACCCACTTGAACAGAGTCACCTGCTAAGAGAATCTGGTCAAAGTATTCCTGTTTCTTATTTACCAAATAATTGCTTTCTGTATTTATGAGCAGATGACAAAGGTTGGGAAGCTGGTTAAAAAGTAGATTTCCCAAAAGTTGTAAATGTAGACTGCTATCGCAGACTATGTCGTAACAAAAGTAGGCACGAAATATTTTAATCAGGTGCCCGGAATTTAAGAAAAAATTCTGAGTTATCGCTCTTTCCAATTGAAGGTTATCAATGTCATACTGACAGCAGGGAAACTTCAAATCCAGCTCTGTGCTCCGGATGATTGTTTCCGTGAGCAATTCAAGTTTCGTTTTTTCGCTTTCCGAGGTGGATGATGGAGTAGTTGGCTCAAGTCGTAGTGCGTCGTAGTCGTAAGGTTCACTTTGAGTCAACTCTGGGCACGAAATCTCGATGTTGAAAGATTGCAGTTTGCAGAGGAGCTTGCACGCTCCTTCATTCCATGCTTGATTTAGAGATCGCAAATGCAACAGTTGGTTTATACTCAAGTTTTCAAGAATATTTACGAGCAGCTGAAATTGCGAAAAGCAAAACCCGATCAGTAGGGATTCTACGAGAATAATTTAATTATAATTGCCCAAGTAAATTTCTACATTTAAGCGACACAAAATCCTGCCTTCCTTTAATTTGGCTAACAATTAATGAACGTTAAAAAAGTTGTCTAACCAATTCGGTGCTGAATACTTGACTTGCCGCAGGCATTTGCTTCAATGCGAATGCCTTACCTTGATTGACTTGATTAGAGACAGAACGATGGCGGAGTGGTCGCTTTTTTCGTCTGCCCTTAGACCTCATCCTTAGCTTACAGTTAGTTCGGACTAATAATCTGCAGTAACTTATTTCTACGCTCAGAATGAAAATTGTATGCGTTGCTGTTCAGTTTTATGCATCTCCAACACTGTATGTAATTAGAGTTCTGCATACATCACGTGTTAGCCTTCAATTATTTAAATCCAAGGCAATCGTGCTTTGTACTGCCTGTGAATTCTTGAGAATTATTAGGATATTGTAATGGAGAAAAGCAATAAATATATCGTTGTAATGCTTTCAGCTCACTCTTTGATAAGAAAAGGTCATAGAGCAGGTGTGCCGCTTGGTCTTATACCATTTGAAGTCTCATGGGTACCCTTAAAACTCAAGAATCAAACACAATACAATTTCGTTCTATTTCTGTCGGCTTTCAGAACCTTGAACATGAAGGACATTGCCGAAGGACAGGAATTTGGATAGGATAAACGGTAACATGAAAATCATAAAAGTACCAAAACGTCCCAAATGTAAAATTTAAAATGAAAACAACACCTTTGATTTATTTTCAATGACAGTGAGCTTTGGGCTCAGTTAGTTCGAGTTCATAAACTTGTTTTATTCAGGACATATTTGTTGGTTATAAGAAGAAATGAATAAAGTGAGAAATACCTAATATTTAATAAAAAGTGGTAGATACTTTTTTTCTAGTGGGTTACACCAATGATTTATCTCATTTGAGGAATACAAATATGTACGTAATTCTTTCCCTCACTAGTCAGTACATAGATACAATATATAGAATTGTTGAAAAACTAAATTTTAAGTCAACAATACAAACCATTTTTCCTATTTTCCTATTTTCTTTTAGGAAGAGCACCCGAATAATGTGTAACTTTCCACGGAATTTAATAACGGAAATTCCGTCAAATCAACAAATTTTACCAAATTACAAAAATCACTTGCCCAATTTTTGTATTCAATTAAGTAAACGAAATTTAGATCTCTAAAACATGGAAGTCGTAACAAACTAGTGTTTCACAATAAAATATAGAATCAGAAGTCTGCTTTTGTGAACAGCATTTCTGCAATTTGACTTTGGCTCCATTCTAATCCGAATTCGCACTCTTGTTCCAGCTGAACCACTTTTACGGCCCCGGACTTTTTGAAGGCTTGTGTAGCGGGGCCCTGAAAAGATTTGCCAGGTTTAAGAACTAGTTTAACATACATCGATCCAAACCTTTTATAGTTAAATTCATCGACGCAAAATTAAATTAATGTCATCAAAACACACAGACACAAAAAAAGGACTTCCATAAAAGTTGATGAGTAAACTATTCCTAGTGTGTTTTCTAATATTTTAATTTTTAATTTAAGGGCAAAAAGGGCATATCTTATACTTTAGTTTTGTGAACCGTAAGATGTATGTAAAAACAGTAAAACATAATATACAGTGTTAGCTAAGGCTACTTGAGGTTTCAATTAATAAATGAAATGAAATTAAATGTTCCTTGGTGACAAGACTGTTTCATTTCCCTTTTTAATTGTTAAGTTAATCTATTCTCGTAGAATAACAAAAAATGCTGACTTGATGAAATTAAAATCCTAATTACATTTGCAATTAATTAAATTAATATCCTGGATTCGAAACTAACATATTCGAGACTCAGGCTCAGCACCGCCGCTTAGTGACTGAGCCACGCTGTACTATGTATATTCCATTTTTTGCGTCGTGTGTCTATTACAATGGATTTTTGTAACTACCAAAATGAATTTTCAAGTAGGGCAGTGCGCAGCATTGCCAAATTACCTCTATACGATAAAGTATTTCCACAACCAATTTTGTATCTAAGGTTCGAGCATCAACGGTTAAAGGAGGATCGAACAAGAAGTGAAACACTCTCCCCCTTTTTGCCGATATGCTTTTCGTGACTTCAGCTTGCAAGTACTCATTCTTAGCTTTATCAAAGACCTGCATAATGACTTCGTAACAAGAATCCTCATCTAACGGTCCAAGGAATCCTATTCCTTTAAGAATAATCTTCTCCTTGTTTTTCATACTAAAATAATGCGATATCCAAACATTAAATATCCCACAATTACAGCTTTGTTCCCACATCCCCACACATTAAACTACTCCACTGATTGATTTATTGCTTTCTATATTTAAAATAGCGGTATCATTTAAAAATCACGAACGTGAACTTGTAGAACCTTTCGCGAGATATTGATGGTCGTGAAACTACATCGAAGCTCTTTGTCAAATCCAGAATTTCAAACGGGCGTTTTCGACAGACGGTCGAAAACGGACGGCAAGATTCTTCCAGCCCTCCACAGGACCTGTGGAGAAAAAATAAAGCAAAAAATTAATGAACTATCTACTTCTGCAATGATAAAAGTTATATTTAAATAGCAGCAGTATACTTAATGCTTTGCAAACCGGTACGGCGTTCACTCGTACTCTAGCGATTCGTACCCCGACTATTCGTAGCCTGATAATACCCTGACGATTCGTCCCCTAATGCAATTCGTACCCTGACGATTCATCCCCTAATACAATTCGTACCCTAGCGATTCGTACCCTGATGATTCATCATACCCTTAAAATATGCCGCTTGAAATGAACAAGTCACTTTACTCAATCAATGACAACTTGTGAACGAATCATTGTTTTTATTCAAAGGAGGAGAAATTAGTACGGGAAACAAAGAAAATTTCTTCCGCTTTTATTAAAACCCGTTACTTATAACTCTTTTGCATCCGGCCCATCTACAAAAAACCAGACAGTACCAAGCAGCAATAAACAAGTCCTTTTTAAATATTAGTAGAGTGCATCCTAATTACTTCCATACGCATCAAAGTGGTTAACAGCTGCGTTTGAGATGCATTAGGGACTTGGAATGCATCAATGGAGAAATAATTATACAGACATTTAATTGAATACATCTTGTTGCTAAGATGCGCAGTAGTCTGTCAAGATGCGTAGCGGAAATAAACCCAGCACGCAATTTTGTAGTGTACTAACTGTTATAAACAAAAAAAGCTACTTTAATTTAATAATTCGAATATGAGGCCTTTTTTGAAGATATTTTTGTAAATCAAAAACACATGAAAAACTGACCTTGACGAATTTTAGCTAAGTTGAATAGAAAAGGAGTTATTCTTGAGGTAATTATTTTAGAATTTTAATATTTGCATTTTTTTATTATAAATACATTATTTGATAAGGTAGGTTTTTTTACTTTTCATTAATGAGGAATTAATTACATATATTATTTAAATTAAATCCTGAATTTTTTTTTATTTTTCGTTTCAGGGGGCACATTTTGAGGGTACGAATCGTCAGGGTACAAATTGTCAGGGTACAAATAGTCGGTGACGAATCGCTAGGGTACGAGTAAACATACAAGTTGCAAACCCTACACTTTCAAGTCATCCAATTAATGAATTTATTTAAGTGTTAAGTATTAATATTATCGTCATTTTCAGGACAACACTCAATATCTAGTGCATAAGTCAAAAAAGTTAAAAACACATACATAAAGCAAAACAAGCGAAGTTCAGATAAAAAAAAATTAGGTCTCCACCCTACGAAGTTCTTCGCATTCTCTTCGTTGTTTCTATTCGCATTTTGCACTAATTTCCAAAAAAATAGATTTGAGATTCTCAAACCCGTTTCTATGGGAAAAGTACAAAATTCAAAGACAAACAGCATCGTATTGTGGAGACCTATTATTCAAAAGACAACGTGTTATGCGATAAAGTCAAGTTCTATTCTTTTAGAACTACAATTTCACGTTTCATCTAAAATAGAGTGAGCTGTGTTCAAAATGTAGCGCAAAAAATAATTTTCACATAGGAAAGAGAATTTAAATTGGAGGGTAATGGGTAATTAGTAAAACTATGATTTCGTCAAAATTATTAATTGGATTTGAACCAAATTTTAATTCGTAAGCAAAATTATATTCTCGAGAAAGGTTGTAAGAATTAAGAAAAAACTGAAAAAAACGAGTATGTTTTCAAATTTTATTTTGTAAATATTTCAAAAACGATATATTACACAACAAAGTGCTCCGAAAATAAAATGTGCGCAATGCAAAATATGTAATTCCTAGCTGGTCAACATAGCGAAATTGAGAATTCAAAAAGAATCCCCATTTTAACGCCAATCCAAAAAAAACTTAACTGTCTAGTAATTACTCATAAGATGTTTCCAATGTGGTACTTGTTCGTACACTCCTACCCCGGATGGGGGGAAATCTTTATTTAAATAAGAATAATAATCACATAACGATACATCACGATTCCATACCAAGGTGGGTGGAAGATTTGATAGTAGGATTTGTAAGGCATCAGGCATACCGCTTATATTTTATAGCTAATGAAATGAGTAATGATGAATTACGTAATAATTATTATTCATATAAATGCTTATATACTTACCTATTAGTTTCTAAATTCCCAATAAAATAGTAGATGGAATAACGCTGCTCTAGAGTGAGAAGATTCTTGTATGTAATAGCTTGTGTTAATTCTGTGTTTGTCATCAAAGGAAATCGAATCTCTGACAAAATCTCTCCAAGGGAATGTATAAGATTTTCATTAGTAGCTTCCAGGCCACTGACATTACATTGATTTTCTGCCCACCTTCCAAAACAAGATATATACAAATAATTTAAATAACTAATTATATCAACTTTGGTGCTAGACACTGTGTAAAATAAGGATTTACACTAGAAGCGGAAAACACAATGAGTAAAGAACTTTGTTGAGGAATCGTAATTTCAGGAAATCTCCATTTCAGCGGTTGTAAGCTTCGAATTTAAATAAAGATTTCAAGTGCGATCAACTGTTTTGCTAATTCTATTATAATTTAATGCGTTTTGTATTCATGTTTTAATTTGTGATTTTAATAAGACGTTTATTAGCAATTGTTCTTGTCATGTTTTTGCATTTCGGTTAAAATTTGGTTTTTGAATTTAAACAATACTATGACATGACATCATTTTTTCAACCAAATCTATTAATAATTATTAAAAAATCCGATTCAACGAGCATAGATAGTTCTACCAAAAGCACTACTATTTTGTTCCCCTTTAATTACTAAATCAGAATAAATAGTTTTCTTAAGCAATTATTAGTCATTAAAAATATTATTTATAAATGTGTAGCGTTCGGATAGAATGGCAAAAACCATATTGTGGCAAAATGCTTTGGCAGAATGGTTGGAGGCTTAGTGGACATTTTTGGAAAACACAAATTAAAATTATGGCAAAATTTTCGATCGAGATCCAGCCCTGAAACAGCTAAGCAAATATTTTTGGCAAACCTGCTTAGGAACTGTCCGTTTTTATAATTACTGTGTGAACAAAATCGATCCGAAAATACTTTGGCACGAATTATTGTACGAAGGGTTCCCAATGTTGGGAAGAAGTACGTAATTGTGACGATAAAATAAAAAAGTCTGGTCCAAAATGCGAAGCTACAAGTTTTCCAAAGTTTATGTAAAACGTATTCCTAAAAATCTCGCCAAGTTATAATAATTAGCAATGATCAACTACATACCTTACGCGTTTGGGAACTAATTTCAATGGTCTTAATTTCATGGTCTAGCGAAAGAAAATGTTTTCTAAATTATTTTTTAACTTATGATTGCAAATTACTAAAGTGATTGTAGGAGTTTGTTAGTAGTTATATTATTATTCATTTTTATCAGACTACTACCTCATATCCGAAAATTTCATAAAAAACTATGAGTTAATATTTAAAAATGTATTTGAATGTTATTCTGTACGTGGCTCTACGGTCAGGACTTATATTTAATAATTTTTTTAATGAATTTTACAATTGTACTATATCCGCACTGAAAATTCTGAAATGCATACTTTTGCCAAAACGTCCTATTTGTTGCCAATTTGATGCTGCCAAACGACTTTTGCCAATCTGTCCGCAAATTGAATTTGTATGTATTTGTTATTTGAAACAAAGTGAGTATTTGTTAACTACCTGCATATTGCTTTAAATAGATGTAGTTCATTTACGTATATCATCTCACTCCTTATAATCTCCAGAAGGTGACCTCGGCTCAATGACACAACGTCATCAGTCCTACTCCATTGATGGAAAGAACTATTCAAAGAATTATTGCAGTATTTTAACCCGAACATTTTGAGAAAGCTCATTCGACTATTAATTTTTAAATAGTCAAATAAATATATACTAGCATGCTATAAAAACAAGACCTTAAATATGGCCTCAACTGTTCCTTTACAACTCGTATCGCATTCTTTATCTTGAAGTGATGGCAGATCGGCATCATGTTCAACAGCTGTGGTGGGGATAAATTCAATTCTTCGAAATGCTCTTTGCTCCAGGCATCAAGTTGGAGTTGCTGAAAGTCATGCAACAATTGACCATACGTTAAAATCAGGGACTTTTCCAGGGGTAGGCAAGGTAGGCATCCACGTACCTCTGAATTTTCAGAAAAAATAAATTATATGGTTCATAGGCAACATAGGAAATACAAAGCAGCCATGGCACTTTATAATTGCGAATTTTTAAAAACTATAAATAAAATTTGATTCCTTCAGAAATTGAAATGTGTAATTAGAATTTAGATTATTTGAAAACGCATAAAAAATAAAAATTTGGACTTTTTGAGTAAGCTGAAAAATACAAAATCAAACTTTTTGAAAAAGTGTTTAATGTAAAGATTCGAACTTTTTCAGTAACATTTTTGTAAAGAATAAAAATTACCACTTTTTAAAAATGCACACAAGCAAAAACTACCCCTTTTGCAAAATGTATACAAAATTAAATATACCACTTTTTGAAAACGTAAAAAATAAAAAAAAACCATTTTTGAGAACGTATAAAAGTTAAAACTTATCACTTTTAAAAATGCCTGAAAACTAAGAACTAACACTTTTTGAAAATGCGTAAAAAAATTTCACACTGGGAAACAAGTGTTTAGAAAATTGGCTGGAAACTTATAATATATATAAAGAGCCTTCAGCCGATTCGCCTACTTCGAAAAAAATCCTGGGTACGCCCCTGGTTAAAATGAAATTAACGCACCAACTTGAACTGACGACGAATGAAAATTCTTTAAAAAAAATGAGGAACTTTTCGGAAAAATCTATTTTTTTTAGCAAAATGAGATTATTAATGAAATCAAACCCTATAAGACAGAGGTTAGGTTCAGCTAAAATATGAAGCTATTTTTTAAAATTCATCAAAAAGACAATTTGCATTACAAAGCCTTAAGTACTTCGACAGTTTTTTGGCTCTCCTGTAAACCTGCCCTTATTGAACTTACGCACCTTTTGCTAAGCCAAAAAGCTCTTCGAATAGTAAACCATAATTACGATTAATAAATATAGTAAGGAAGACAAATACAATTTACCCTGACAAACAATTCGAAGGCATCTGGGTCAAAATCAGACAATTGGATTACCCCGCCATCTCCAGCATTCGTCCAGTTTTGCTGAAATTCTGATGCAAAAACCGGTGATGCTGCCATCAGAAGCACTTTTAAAGCCATCACCTTCCTCTTTTCCTCACCAACACAAAATTGAACGTCGTTCATCTCAGGGTTGCTTTTAAGCAAATCTCTGACTAATTCCAACAATCCTTTATCGGTTTCTCCCATATTGTCTAATTCGAGATAAGTAATTACAAAGTTTGTTACTAGTTGTTTGCGCTTGGATAATTTGTCCTTATTACTTCGTATTTGACAGAAAATGAAATCTGTAACAGTTAGTTGATTAAACCGATTAATTTGATCTGTACTGCACAATTTATTCCCGCAATTCGAGACATGAAACTAACTAAAGATTACCAACTAGTTGACTGATTGATTCTGTTCCTTTTCAACTCTCGTTGAGATTTCTTGGTTAAAATTAGTAATTATATGTGTTTAATCATGATACCGCATGTGAAGAGGCAAAATTGCGCATTTCCAAATCAGACTTGATGCTGTAATGTGCTAATTAGCTACACACTAATTGCAAAGCTGCCTAAATCAAACTATCTAAAAGCAAAAGCAGTAGCCTTGCACAGGGTAGGCTTTGTAGGGTTAAACCTACAGAGTACTTTCTTTTTAAACTAGATTAGGTGCAGTTTTTGACATTTACACAAAAATAGATGCAGTTGTTTGTAATCTAAACAAACAAAAATGCAGTTTTTTGTAATCTACACAAAAATAGATGAAGTTTTAAGTTATCTACACAAAAATAGATGCAGTTTTTTGAAATTTACACAAAATAGGTGCAGTTTTTTTATATTTTAGCAAAAAATTAAGCTTTATTAATTTTCACAGAAATAAATGCAGCTTTTTTACTTTGCACAAAAATGGATGCAGTTTTTTTGTAATTTACACAAAAATAGATGCAGTTTTTTGAAATTTACACAAAAAAAATGCAGTTTTTTTATGTTTAAGCAAAAAAAATGCAGCTTTTTTTAATGTACACAGAAATAAATGCAGCTTTTTTACTTTGCACAAAAATAGATGCAGTTTTTTTGTAATCTACACAAAAATAGATGCAGTTTTTTGAAAATACAAAATAGGCGCAGTTTTTTATATTTTAGCAAAAAATGCAGCTTTTTTAATTTACACAGAAATAAATACAGCTTTTTTACTTTGCACAAAAGTAGTGCAGTTTTTTGAAGTTTAAATATAATAACAACTGCTTTTTTTGACATTTTCACTAGAACAGATGTATTTTTTTAAATTAACAGCAAAATAGCTGCAGCTCTTTTACGGTTACACAAAACTTGTAATTTTGTGAATTTTACGCTAAAATAGATGCATGTTTTTTTCATTTTGCACAAAAACAGATGCAATGTTATGACATACAAAAACATATACGACTTTTTGTAATCAAGACAAATGCGGATGCAGTTTTTTGACATTTATACAAAAAAGGACGCACTTGTTTTGAAAGAAAAACAGGTTTGGTTTTATAAATACTCTTTTCAACACATTTAGTTACTTTGGCGCCAAAAGGTGTTTAATGATGTTTTTTTTGTAAAATTAGATTAACGTAAGCTTGCATTCAGTGTATTAGAGGCGTAAATGTTTGCTTTAGTATTATTTGGAAATGCGCAATTTTGCCTCTTCACCTACGATATGGGACTTATCATTAATCAATCAATTTTACATTTTTCATTTGCATTCTTTGAAAGAATCCACGCAACCACTTTTAATTAATTCGTTTTAATTACATTTATTTTATTAATTAGTGTTTTCATGGAGATGCTTATCTTAGCTTACCGGAGACCAAATTGCTAATTTTCGAATCAGGCTAGAATCCGTGTATCTAAAACACACTAAATTCAAACTTGCATAAATACAATTTTATTAAACATACTATTAAACATCTACATTATTTTTAATTTAGGCACGTTTGCATTTAGTGTGTGTTGAGCATTTGCATTTTTGTATTTAGTTAGATATTGCAATTATTTCTGTCTTCTTAAACCACAGATTCCATTACATAATTACAAACGAAAAATTTCCCTTCTCTTTTTGTAATATTGGCGTTTAGCTGTGTGAACGGTACGACCAATCCATATAAATAAATGATTATCAGCATTTCTCGTTTGCCCTTTACATTTTCCGCGTTCCACAAATAGCATCACGCCATGGTTAATGGTTACTCTCTCTATCTCTGTCAATTAAAAGATCAATCTGCCCCAACAGAGCAAACAACAACAGGGCAGTGGCGAAAGCAGGATTGTTTTCCTGGTAGGTCAACTAAAAAAACTGCATCTATTCCCTGTAAGTTAAAAAAAACGGCATGTGTTTTTGTATAAACTACAAAAATGCGTCTTATTTTTGTTTTCTAAGACGGCATCTGTTCTTGTGTAAATAAAAAAAAATGGCTTCACACATTTAAAAAATTTGGTGCATTTTGTGTAAATTTTAAAAACTGCATGTTTTTCTCCCAATTTAAAAAAAATGCATCTGAGATGCTCCTATTTTTAGATAGGCCTACCTGGCCTGCTCCTAGTTGCACCACTACAGCAAGGTCGTCTTTGTTAAAAATTAAAATTTAAAATCTTGTTATTTAAATTGTGAATAACAAACATTTTACTTCACTCACGATCAGTAAGCTAATAAATATGCATACAAATATCGTTTTTGTTTGTTACCACTTACCTCTTTATTATATGTACAAATGTACAAACATAATTAATTTATTGCTGGCTGAACAAATACAAATACCGTTGAACAAATTAAGGATGGCCACGGTTCGAGTCAAACCGAAAAATTTCGAGTCGGTTCGAGCTTCGCTTCGGTTCGAGTGCGATAATTAACCAAACCGAAGATATTATTTTCGGTTCGGTTGCTTCTTTTAACTAACCGAAAAAATTTCGAGTCGAGTCGGGTAGGCATTTTTTTAACCGGTACTCGAACCGAAAACCGATCGTTAATTAGTTAATTTTCGGTTTTCATCAAAGTTTAAAGTATTAACAAAAACCAGAATAAACTGCTATTGAATGTCGTAAATAATTTAATTGCAACATTAATTTCCCCTATTGTGAGGTTAAGTTATTTTCAACAACTAATGTTTTCATAAATCCACAAAACTAATGTGGAAATTAGTTATAGCT